>JAEMPF020025616.1:119148-137722 GCA_022496165.2 Catalaphyllia jardinei | reverse complement strand
TCAAAAGAAAGGAACACAAAGTATATTGAATAAAATATTAACTTAGAACAAACCTGGTGCACATGGACGTCGGTGTAACTGAGCTTGTAGACTCACACTGCCCTAAAATAAAATAAAAAATCAAGCTGTTGAGCAACTCTTTTTTGTTCACGTAAGGCCATAAAGGGCAGCTAATTAGACTTACCTAACTCAGAAGTCGAGCAACGCTGAGTGAAGGAAGTTGATGACTGTCCAATATTTGCTTGAACGTTCGTTGCATCCATCTTGAAGTCAGAATTTTGGCCTTCAGAAATCTTGAATTCGGGATTTTGGCATTCCACGTGTTGAATTCAGGATTTTGGCAGTCAAAAATCTTGAATTCAGGATCCTGGAAGTCCAAAATCTTGAATTCAGGATCCTGGCAGTCCAAAATCTTGAATTCAGGATCTTGGCAGTCCAAAATCTTGAATTCAGGATTTTGGCAGTCCAAAATCTTCAGGATTTTGGCAGATGCTAACTCTAACTCTAAGTCATAACTCTACTGAGTTAGATGCTTAGTTCTCCTTTTACTTGAGCTTCATTGAAACTTGCTATTAAGTCATTGCCTAATAGTTCAAAGAAATACTTATAGAATTCGGCTGTAAATCCATCTTCTCCTGGGGCTTTATCAGCCTGGAAAGTTTCTAATACTTTTTTACATTCGTCATATGTAAGTGGACCTTCTAGGCTGTCTCGGTCTTCGTCCGAAAGTTTAGGGATTTTAAGATCAAGGGTAAAGGCGTCCCATTCTTCATTAGAATAGGTATAGTCAGATGTATAGAGATTTTTAAAGTAAGTTTCAATTTGCTCTAGAATTACATTTCCATTGTTCGTTGTCGAGTCATCCTGTAGTCGCAGTTCACTGACAGTCTTTTTCTTATAATTACGTTTTTCTAGATTGAAGAAATATTTTGTCGGGCGTTCTCCATTTTCCATCCAGCGGCATTTTGCTCGAAATATAGCTTGCTTACCTTTTTCTTCATAAATTGATTGAAGTTCGGTTTTAAGTTCATCATACTCCCGAAGCACCCCATCGATGTGATGGGAGGAGAAGTTATTGCATATTGTGTTATCAAGATGGTTGAGTTTCCGTATGAGCTCCTGTTCCCGATTTCTAATGCTTTTGGACTTGTGTTTGGAATACGTGATCGTAGCCGATCTAATTTCCATTTTTATCATCTCCCAGAAGAGTCTCCTATCCGTCAAATGTCCGTAATAATTGCGCGCTTGTGTGTAAGTATAGCAGATTTTATCAATGTATTGAGGGTCTTTCAAAAGGGTGTTGTTGAATTTTCAAAAACCAGGGCCCCTAGGGCATTCATTTGGCAAGGTTAGTGAAATGGAAATCGCGTTGTGATCTGGTGCTGTCGAAGGTAAGATATCGGACCTTTTTATATTTACTGAGAGGTCTTGAGCTATTAAGAAAAAGTCTATTCTAGATTTTAAACATAAAGATTTTGACTCGTATGTGAATTTTCGTAGTTTTGGGTGACGTACTCTTTGGATGTCTATTAAATCAAACATTTCCATCGTTGTCAAGATTAAATTGCTATAGATAGTGGGTTTCCAAGGCGCCCCTCCCATTTTGTCTTTCTTTGTTAAGGTGCAGTTCCAATCACCTCCTACAATTAGTGAAGTAAGTTCTGTTTTGTCAATAATACAGTTGTTAAGTTCTTGTAAGAATTGTACTTGATTGGCCTGATCGTTAGGTGCGTAAATATTGCAGAGTGTGACTTTTTGACCGTTCAGGGAGATTGTAATTAACACTATCCTGCCTGAATTGTTGGAATGTAGACATTCAACCTGTAATTGCATGGTGGGATTAATAAGAATACACACACCTTTGCTATGCTTTGTGCCATGTGAGAAAAATAGCTCACCACCCCATTCTTTCTTCCAAATATTTTCGTCACCTGTTTTGGAGTATGTCTCTTGCAAGAAATAAACATTAGCATTTTGGTCCTTCAGAAACGAAAAAATGTTCCTTCTTTTGGTCTGATCTCTAATTCCACGAACATTGAGGGAAAAGACTTTAAAGTTGAACGAGTTATTAGCCTGCATTTCAGTTAAAAGTATTAAAGTAGAGTGTAGCTTAATTGAGAAGGAAACACACACACACACACACAAACAGCTAAATAAACAACACAGAACAGATAAATTAATCTAACACTAACACAGAGCCTACGCAAATTAAAGTTCCTACTTCCAATCCGTAATAGTCATCCGTGTCCCCAAGTGTAGCGGATTTCTGTTGCAATTAATCCTGGCGAATCAAAGGTAATCAAGGTCTTCCAGGAAAAACTTGGGGACTTGGGCTCCCTTCAAAATTCGTGCCACCGCACGCTGAGTCCGCGCATGTTACTCCTCATTCATATGGTGCAACATGCACTGGAAAATACATTAATGTATATAATAAAATACGAGATAATTAGAATATGAGACAATTAAGGATTTGAGAGGGTTTGCACCATAAAATCACTTAAATGAATCACACAAAACTCTGGGAAAAATTCTTTGAAAAAACAATCTCAATGTTCATTTTCTTGTGGTTCTCTGAACTTGAATTTCTTGGGGTTTTTTCCTGTACCTCAGTCGCAAAAAGTAGTCCTTGACCAAAAGTCTCTATATTGACGATGTAATTAAAAGAAAGTTGCATGTTAGCTCAAAGTTATCAGGTTTTGGTTTTCTTTCCTAGCAAGAACAATATCTCACAAATTTGAGGCACTCAAAAATCAAATGAAGAATTTTTGCTACTGTGGAATACTCTCTAAATACACTCTTCACTTTGAGATTTTTTTTCAGACTAGGCTGAATATTCTTAATTTTCTGCTGACGCAAGGCTGCAAATAATCTTGTATTATTATTAAATTATAGTTTCTGACATTGCTGTTTTAGAATGTATTTGTGGTATCAATAACAAGTGTTTAAGGTCTTGATCTGTATTGTTTTCAGAGAAAGGAATAATTTTATATTTAATTTAAAAACATATAATTGCATTGTACTAACAAATATATCCTTTCCTAAATCTCAACTTCATGCTTGGAAAATGTATTCTTATGAAGTACAGTAAAAATAATGTACAGTTTTCTTTTTAAATGTGACAGGGACAGATGATAATAGGATTTGTCCTCAAGAAATGATTCCCAGCCTTACATGTATGGCTGATTTTACATGGTCAATTCATTCGTACTAGTTTTTTTTTTGTCAAATTGTAAATACCTTTATTGCAAATATCCTTCCTAAATAGTTTTTTCACTTATGAAAAGATGTGATATCCTTTAAGAGCTAAAACTGTTAAATCATTTAAAAAATCAAAATTCACATTCCTCAAGGAAAAATCTTATTATCAACTGTCCATGTTCTGACATTTTATATAAGGCAGGCCACCATATCAATTCAACCTCCCTTGTGGCTCTACCCTCCCCATGTCTAACTATCAGGGAGGTCTCTGATGACAGACACTTCCTCTTTTGTCCGTGTTCATTTGCTCTCTTCTTTGCACAAGCAATTTCCTCCTCAGCGGAAAGGGGGGCATTTCATGTACCTTCTTTGGCAGGGTTGTTCCCACAAAATAGCATAGGCTGGTCGAATGACACCTCCCCTTCATCCAGGGCTTCCAGGAAGTTATCAAAATCAAAGATTTTGTAAGATATTTTTCCTGTGAGACTCTGGTAGCTCAGCTGGGACTTGTGGCATACCAGTCTCACACTATTCACTTGTGCCTTCATTGAGCCAATGAAGTATTCGAAGTACTTTTTTGGTACTTGGTGGCTGTCAATTTTCACCCATCTCCCCTGGAAAAAAGTATTCAATATTAACTATGTCAATATGACTGTTCACAATCAATGAAATTATTTAGTAATATTAATTTAATAACAGGTTAGAAAGCAATCCCTACAATCATTTTGTTGTAATGGAGAACAGCTTAATTAAAAACCCTTGAAAGCTATTCAGTATTTGCACAGTAACACAATGCTGTTTAACAGTAGTGTTAACTGCGATTATTAAAGTTTCAGTCTTGGAAGCAAGAAAAGCGTGTATAGTGCATGACAAACACAAACATTGTGACAATTGTGCGAGATTAGTTTTTATATTCCATTTGACTTCTGTATCATGTATGGCAATGTAGAATTACTCCCATGCAAAGAAAAGGAACACATGATTTAATTTTTCAGAAACAGGTGTTCTCTATTCAACTGCTGGTTCAAGTATTTAATGTTTCATTCCCCCTCCCAGAAAAAAGGAAACAATAAACCCCCTCCCCCTAGAAAAAAGGCTTGGATATTCAGTTCTGATTTGATATAATTGCTGCGGAGCGAGCGAGCAGCAACATAATCAGGATTTACGAGGAATAATTTTATATAGAACAGGGAACAGATTCTTGAATTTATCACTTTTTACCAGAATGCGTTACATTAACTTAAGGACGTTCGCACCTATTGCTACTGCGCATCTCTAGTGTGTGCGCTATTTATTAGGCACGTGGGTGTCGCGTCATGTATATCAAGCGTGCGCACCAAGTCGAAACTTGACAACATGTAGAGCTGACGACCTTTGCGTTAACTTGGTATGCGAATATTTTTGATGGATGCTCGGTGACCCCCACTTTTTTTTTGCCGCAGATCAGTTCCTTTTCTGATTCTGTCCATTATACTAAAAAAACAAAAAAATCTGTACATGGGAAGTTTTAATTATACATGGATACAGGTGTGCATGAATTAGAAGTTGCATTTTTTAAGGCCAGTTCTATCTGATTTAATGACATATGTAGCAAAGATGTATCAAATAGGCCTATATATGCTGTGTTAAACACACAAACCTAGGTATGATTCATCAACTTAAATATCTGCCGATAGTAATGAATCCGGCCAGAATCTTCTCGAGTGACTGGAAATCCTAGAAATACTATGGTTTGTGATAGGCCTTATCTTCGAAACTAGTTTGGTGATCCCCGTGATCTACCTGCAGTCAGTTTTAAAAACATCCGTACATGGGAAATTCTGGGCGCGAACGTCCTTAAGTGCTTTGCGCCCAGGGGATTGTTCACGTGACCTTTCATTTCGGCTGCGACGCCATGGATGCAGTCAGAATTTCAGAGTGCTCGGTGCACCCATTTGTCGAATCCAGTGTGATATATCTCCACTGTATCGGCCTCTCAACTAAGAAATTTACCCCAGTGACCAGTTTTGCTTTATGGAAATCTGTTCGCTCATAATTTTTCAAACAAACAGGAAAGAGACGGGAGGAATATCTCTTTCATTGTCGAATTTGAGTTATTGACTGCATCAAGTGGAATCTCGAAGTTACCTAAACCGAGAACGGTCGAAGAACTTGAGAGTGCCGCAGATAATGACACCCTCGCGGACTGCTGCCCTTGGCTCGATTGGACAAAGTGCAATTGCAATTGCTCAAGCTTTCCAGCACCGGGAAATGTGTTCTTAGATTCACAAACGCCGATCAAAATTGGTAACGAAATCAGTGACTCTGATGAGTATGATGAAGATGACGTTGCAATCTTTTATGAAGATGAATTTGGTTGCAACAACGAAGACAGTCAAGAGAAAAGTGATGACACCTTGTATTCAGAATATGTTGCCCTGCGAGGTAGTTCTTTCCGCGAAGACTGCCAAGCAATTTTAAAGAAATGCTGTGAATTGCTCAGTGCTAAAAGGACAATAGCATTAAGAGTTCGTCCCGAACTAGACAACATGAGAGACTGCAATGCTCATTATACAAGCTAAGGTTGACGAACAATGGGACCGCATTGGCTACTGTATGTCCCAAAGGAGAAGGTTCCCAAATTTACAGCTGCAATAAGACAAAACGAACTAAAAGAGATCAGGTTTAAAAACATTAGATGCCAGTATGTCATGCATGACAATCCAACTTGGACTTTTATGGCATCTGTCCTTGTTGTAAAAAGTGGAAATTGGCTTCCAAATGATGGGAATTATAGGTACAATGACAGTATTTAAGGAGGCACTACAATGATTTTCTTGGTACTGTGAGGTAGCAACTGAATGTTAAACACGGTATGAAGCCACATATGAAATAACAACCACTAATAGCTTGGCAATTGTTTCACATTCTGATGAAAATCACTCTAAGGGCTGTTTACATGAGTTAATTAGCCCACCTGAAATAGCTCTACTGAGGAATACAAAGGTCTTTTTTTCAGTATTGTACAAAATTAGTAAAGTAAATATTGTTGTTATTGTTTACATCAGGGTGCACCAACAATAGTAGTGTGTTGTAAGTTCAACCATTTTCTGCAGATGCAAATAATCGGTTTTTTCTTTAGTTAATAGAGCAGTCATTCATTTTAGTTAGTCTTAGATCACAGTAGGTGTACTCAGTCATGCAATAGTTGCAATGGTAGGGTCATTTAGGTATTTAAAAGGGCCTTTAAATATTGTGACTAGACCCCCTTACAGCTGTATCAGTTTATTTATTAAGCACATGAAAATGAGAACAAGACTTCCTAAAGCCCCTTTCTGCCAAAATGGTATATAACAGGGCAAGGGGTGGAGCATCCCCATATTAAACTTTGTTAAGTAGCCCCCCCCCCCCTCCCCAGGCACTAAACCCTTTGGATGATTCAACCTCCAGAAGTCGAAGACTCATGGACTGGTTAGATCTGACAAAACTGACCTACTCAATGAAAATATGGAAACCTTAATTTATACATGCACAATGGTTTAGGCCCAGGCAGAAAGTTTTGATGCTTGTTGTTGACTGAAGGAGACATGGGATGGAAGTGGAAGCACTAGCTATTAGAGAAGCTGCAGTGTAGAAGCTTTCTTGCACACAATAATATAATACTTTGGTGCTACTTTCACAAAAATGTACTCATTTTGTAACATGAGTTCTGATTGGTAGTGATCTCAGTTTTCTGATTGGTATCCTGCTTATACATGCACGGTTCTTGAATCACTTTGCAGCACAACATCATTCCAGTGTACAGTTATCATTTTAAAACAAAAATTTCATTTACAACAAGCAAAAATATTTTACACTGTTCAAAACTTAAAATAACAGATCCATGTCATGTCAATACTATTGGTACAGACCATAATGCAATGATTTATTCTATTTTGTAGCTTCCCAGAAGTACTTCAGTGTATTGGGTGAATTCTCTATTTGCACAAATTCACCAGCTTTCACACTTTTAACCAGTACCTTATTGCCCAATATTACATCTACCTAGCCAAAAACAAGCTCAAGACACCAAAACTAGAGGTTTTCATTGTTCTCCTTTAAAAAAAATTCAATGTGTGCTTGTGTATTTTTACTCTACTTTTCTTTTGTAAGTCTAAAATCTTTTAGTTATCAGAACCATGACTTGTTTTAGGTTTTCTAAATTGATAGCAACTAATGAAGCACATTATGTGTGAAGTGTATGTAAAGCTGTGTATATTGTGTTACTAAAAAAGTGAAAACAGAAAAGGATAAATTATTCTACATTTGAAAGACAAAACTCTCTAATATAAGCACAATGGATAATACAGATAAGTATTACCCCTGAAAAAAAACATGACAAAACATACTTCTTTATGTCCAGTAAAGACAGGTCATAGACATCCCGATGCCAAGGTATCCATTCGTCCAAGATGTAGTTCAGCATACCATAGTTCTGTCGACATCTCTGTAGCTGACTGAGAGCACGCCCATCTGATGCCTCATGCCACTTAGCAATTATTTCAACATACTCAGCTTCTGCATCGTAGGCATTGTCCCTGAAGAATTTTGCCACATGGAAGGACAGCAGCTTCTCAGTATCAGGAACTGATTGTTTCCATGAACCAATTAAGGCAGCATGAGTGAGTCCTGTCATTGGATTCCGCATGGCTTCGTCAAACCGCTCATAATTGAGGTCACTGTTGTTGCCCTCCCTAGTGTGTTTAGCTATTCTCTTTAGCAGGTGATTGTGGTCTGCCCTTTCGTGATGCGTTTCCTTAGTGATCGGGTCAACTTGTGGAACATACAGGTAAAGGCTGAAATCCACACCTTCACCTTTCCAGTACTGGACATCATATCTAAACTGGTATGTGGCCACTATTGATCTCAGTTTGTTGAGAAGGCTTTCAGGGGTATCCCTTCTGAAGGTGTAAGGCATGTATCCTTCAGGCACAAGCTTCCCTCTGATGAAAGTAATAGCACCTTCTAGGTTCATCATCTGGTTGTTTCTGAGTTCAGATAGTTGGAAAATGACATCATGTGGTATAGCTGGATTTGGACGGGTCACAATTGGATGTCCACTGGCGTCAACTGTAGATTAAAGATATGTTTTAATTGCCTTCATTACTTCATATTATTGCCTAAGGTTACTCTCCAAAATTTAGTTCAGTTATAGTTAAAAAGTCATTTTTTTTCTGGAAGGATGGTGCCAATCTGTAGTACTTACCCAACATTAACAAAATTATACATCGACAATGTAGGAAAAAAGTACTTTCAAACAAGTTACACTGTGATCACTATTACTAAGAAAATCACCTCCTATAAATAACAACTAAGGCTGGTTGCTTTAATACCTCCATGCATTTCAAGCATCTGCAGTAATGTCCTTTTGCTCATCTTGCTGACACTGTCTCGAGAATCATGAGCTAGTTGCCAGACATGCAATGGCCGAGTCTCACCCCTCCTTCTTAACTGCTCAAATTCTCCATCGGTGCTGGTACCTAAAAATAAAACAAAGATATTTGGAGTTTCTCGATGTCTACATTGGGGACGTCACACTGGTCCTAGGGTTTTGTTTAAGTCTGCATGCCATATGATATTATCCAGGTTTACTATCATACTACCACTCAGCACCAACACTTCTTTTTGCCCTAGGTCAACTTTAGACTTCATTTAAAGACACTGAACTTACCAACAACCTTGAGATCAGCATTCGTCATTTGAACTTTTATTTCTTTTGTCAGGTCTCTTACTTCTTGGTCTCGTATTCCCTTATATGGAATATACTGTACAGGGATTGCATATGGCTTGCTCTTCCGCTGCTCATCAGATATCTTTTTAAACAGGTTTCCGAGGTACTGTAAATAACCAGGTGACTCTTTCACCCACAGTCTCTGATTGGGTGCTACTGGTAGTTGTTGGTCGGGATTCAAATTTCTGATCAAATCCTCAATCTTTTGTTTAAAGACTGATGCCTGTTCCAGCAGCACCTGGAACTCCACAATCTCCCAATTTAGGCTTTTTAGAGTCTCAACTGATGTATTTGGATTGTTAAATTTCGAACAAAATACCACCACTCCTTCACGCACACCACCATCCAGAAAATTTATGTCCTGGTCAAGAGCATCGGCTACAGTCGCAAGAGCAGTCACCAGGTCATCAGGAACAATGTCATAGGAGGCAGTTACAGCTTTGCATTTCAAGATTCTTTCCTCATAGTCTCTCCTAAGAGTTTCCAATTTAGCATCCAACAAATCTACATCACCATTCCTGTAATGCTGACTTCACATCTGTACCATCTCCCTTGATCCAGTAGCGCCCTTTGGGGTTGCACTTTGACAATTTTTTATTGCTTCCATCTTAAACCAATAATTATTGTAACAGGAAACCAAATTGAGCAAGAAATGTGTACATCCAAAGAAAAAATAACAAAATTGTATAGATTAATATTTGTTTTCCGGTGTATTTTATGTGACAGATAACTCGTTTGCCTAAAGATCAAGGGAGAGACAAGACACTTTCTATGTTATGTAGTAAGTTAATCTTGATCTGCTGTTGTTTCGGAAGGACCAATTCTTTTAGTTCTATAATTATTTTCACTATTCATTCAAAATATTTCCCTGTTTCTGATTGGTTAAAACCACACAAATAATTCACAATAACCAGCAGCTGTTCACCAAATATTGAACCAATGACATCAAAAGTGCAGCCTGCTGCATATTATTGAACCAATGACATCAAACTGGTGTCAAAAGTACAGCCCGCTGTAGATTATTGAACTGTTGACCGAGAAAACCTGGGGACAAGGTTGTATTTTTTATGGTGAGCAGAAAAACAAAGAGCGAAATGGCGAAACTCCATTATGAACAGGCCTGAAATGATAATGACAATAATAAATTAAAAACAATCAATAACTGCCCCAAAGTAAGGAGCCAGATTAAATGGAATGGTGAAATATTTTTAAGCATCCCTAGCTCTTAAAACAGTTGTGTTTTCTTCAGAAAATACTCACAACATCATTCAACATCTTATTTTTTTTGTTTTGTTTTTTTTTATGCAAAGTTGGTTTATTTTGACAGCTGAGCACCTTTTTACAGTACTACGCCTGTACATTTCCTAACCTAATTTACAACAACAATACAACTACAAATTACAGCAGAGATAACTATTCACAACGGTAATACAAATACTTACACTACTTGATTACGCTACTTAACAAAACGATGTAATTGTAGGTGCTACTTACAATACTGCAATTTACATAAATTACTCTGCAAAACAATACAATTACTTCTTTAATTTACAATACCAACACTTAGACTACAATTATTTTACAAATAGAGACATCAGAGTAGGAGTGACACATCCCCTGGGACAAAGATATTTGACACAGCTCATGCACATAGTGTTCCCCATTTTGCTCCGTATTTTCCCAATGTGTTATTTTTAAAAGCAATTGTACGTTCACAAAGAATCTTTTCATTAAGTAAAACGCAGAAAATTTCAAAACTTGGAGAGGTTTTATTCAACCATGAGAGAAAGATGTGGTACTTTGCAATAGTAATATAATGATTGAGGGCTTGAAAAATATTTGATTCAGGCTTATTTATAGCCGTACAAAATATCCAAAGTGCTTAGGGTGACATTTTCCGATCTCTTTTTGTTCCACCAGCTAATTACCCTTTGCCAAAAACATTGAATACTGGGGCATTCATATAAAAGGTGAAATAAATTCTCATGAACGATCACAGCCCGGAGATGTTCTCAATTTCATTTTGTAAAGATTGCTGTTAGTAGGTAGAATGTTATGTACCACCTTATACTGAAAACATCTAAGTTTGTTTTCCATTGTTACCTTGAAGGGTAATTCATAGACAGCTTTAGTCGAGATATTTTGTTCTACTAGTTTCCTTTCTATGTTCAGGGGTTTAAGCAATTTCAGCACAAACATTTTACGGGCAGTTTTGGCTGTGACGTTCGCGGACATGAGGTTGTGTCCCTCACGGTTATCAAGAAGTCCTGAATTAAGAATTGATTTTTTCCATTCACCAGGGATCGCAGCAAGAATACCATTATAAGTTAAAAAGTTCACTGACAAACCATATTTTCTTTGAAAATCGGGCCTCGATAAAAAGGTTCCTATTTCGTTCAAAAAAGATGGTGAATTATAGTTACACCATTTCTATACCATGACGAGTAAAAAACTGGTTTCCCATCTATTCTTATGAAACGGTTGTTCCAAATAATTTCATGTAGATATTCCATAGTCGAGGAGTGGTTCTTAGAGTGCAACTCCTGCCAAACAGTCAGCATATCTCTGTAAAAGCTTGGTACGCGTGAGGTCAAATTTAAGTCGTGTGTCAAAAGATAAATCGACCCCGTATTGAGCTGTAACAGAGGAAAAGACGGAGCACCATTTACTACCTTCAGCTTCACAAAAGCGTTTGACCCAGGCTGCTTTAAGAGATTTATCTAATATGGTGAAATCAACCATATTAAGACCGCCTTTGTCCACAGGAAGTACTAATGTTTTACGTTTTACCTCATCAGGCTTGAAGTTCCAGACGAATTTGAAGCAAATATCATTAACTTTTTCAGCGAAGTTCAGAGGCACTTTGAGAACAGACGTATTATAAACTAACTTAGAAATTGCAAGTGTCTTAACAATACAAATTCTTCGTATGAGAGTTAAATTCCTAGTCGTCCATTGATTTAAAATGTTCTTGAGCGTTACAAGCTTCTCTTCAAAGTTGATTTTGTAACTAGTGGTGGAGTCATAGGCGAAAGCGACACCTAGCGCAACTACATATTGTTCCAGCCATGCGAAGTTAAATGGAGCGCGTTTGCCCAAATGGTATTTTAGGCTTCCAAGCCACATTCCTTCTGTTTTTGTGCGATTTATTTTCAGACCTGAGCAGGTACCAAAATCATTTAAAAGACTGAATAATTGACTGGCCGAACGCTCATCCTTTATAAACACTGTAAGATCATCTGCATACATACTTAGTTTTAATTCAGTGTCATTGATTTTTAAACCGTGGATATTTTCATTTTCTCTGATCGATTGGGCAAGCACCTCAATTGCTAGTACAAAAAGCCCAGACAATGGACACCCTTGTCGAACGCCTGTATAGAGATGGAAAAAGTCTGACGCGTGGCCATTGTTCATAACACAACTTGTGATGTTAGAGTAAAAAGTATGGATCCATTTTCGAAACATCGGGCCAAAGTTCATGACCTAAAGAATCAAAAGCTTTTTCAAAATCGATAAAGAGTAACATGCCTGGCAGGTTTTTTTCCTCATACGATTCAATCACATCAGAAATCAATCGAATTTTTTCTCCAATAAAGCGATTTTTGACATAGCCTGTTTGATCTCTGTTGATCAACATTGGCAAGACTTTCTCTAGCCGCTTTGCCATACATTTCATAGCAATTTTGTAGTCGATGTTCAGCAAGGTAATCGGTCACCAATTTTTTAAGAAGAGTGTCTTTTTTTCGGCAACAAGGAGATCACTCCCCTTTTTTGTGAGATTGACATTTCGCCAAACTGATAGGCGTCATTTAAACAGTGTTTTAAAGGAATAGCAACATAATCCCAAAAACACAGATAAAATTCAGCAGTGAGTCCGTCAGAACCTGGAGTTTTATTTTTCGAAAATTGTTTAAGAGCAGATAGGCATTCTTCCTTGCTAATAATTCCTTCGCAGATTTTCTGATGTTCACCATCCAGTCTTATGTTGTTGCAATTTAGGAAATGCGGTGCTGAACCATTAAAAGTATCTTCTGCTATTTGAGAAGAATATAGAGTCTTATAAAAGTTTTCCATTTGGTACAAGATCTTATTCGGCTCCTCTAAATATATATTTTCTTTTGTTTTCAGTTTGACTATGTGTTTTCTTTCATAAGGACGCTTTTCTAAATTCACAAAGTATTTACTGTTTCTTTCACCATGCTCATACCACCTAGCCCGGCTTCTTATTATCGCACCTTTTGTTTTATGTTCAGAGATTTTTTGTAATTCCAGTCTGATGCGTTCAACTTCCACTGCTAAATTTGTATCCTGATGGTTTTGATCGAGACGCTCATTAAGTTGTTTTAACTCGCAGAGTAGATCTATTTCTCTTTCCCTCTTTGCTTTGGCAAGCCGCTTGGAAAAGCCCAATAGAGTCTTTTGTCTTTGGTGTCACGATGTTTTTCTTTGGCATATGTCAAAAAGAATTTCAAGTGTGTCACGAATTCTTCATTATCAAGGAGAGAGTTACTGAATTTCCAAAACCCTGGACCAGGCGATTTTTGGTCGTTTTTATGTTGGATCTCCAAGTAAATCGGGCTATGATCCGAATCATAATAAGACTTTACATCTGTTTTACTTGTGTGAGGAATCAGGTGCTTCAAAATAAGCCAATAGTCCAGTCTACATCTTATCTTTCCTGAGCTGTTCTGCCAGGTAAATCGCTCGTGGGAGAGGTGCCGGAGTCTCCAAATGTCGACAAGATTTAAATTGTTGCTCATTTCAACTATGCTCTGAATGACATTTTTCCTGTTGCTGATATCTTTACCACCTTTTTTGTCAATGTTTTCAAGGGGACAGTTAAAATCTCCTCCCAGTATAAGATTTGAGTTTACATACGGGCATAACTTTCTCGTTAGTGCAAGTGAAGTATGATCCTCGCAGTAAATTTTCCAATTTAAGCAACTGGAAAAAAGAAGCCTGAAAAAAAAATCAGGGCTTCAACGGGATTCGAACCCATGACCCCCGCGATACCTGTGCGAGAGCTCTACCAACTGAGCTATGAAGCCACACATTGGGAGCAAGGTCAATTTAATGAGTTCATATCTCCCGTAAAGAGTGAAATGATGTAAAGTTAACTTGACTCTTATGACTACAACCTTTAACGAAGAGGAGAAAAAAAAAGACTACCAATAAATTTAAATTTTATCTAAATCCTCCTGACTATAAATTCTAACTGGATGGTCACCTAATGATAATTTCATAAAGATTTTACCGTCTATTGTCCAAGCACTGTGCCACTGCTCCGACTTCTTGCGCTTCCAGACTTTTGCAAAGAGTTGACGTCGCATTCTTGTCAAGTTTTCGTTAATGTACACAATGCCAGCGCCTTGAAAAATCTGACTCATATTTTGATTCTTTAGACTTTTGCGAACTCCATATAACTCCTTGTTTGTGCGATATGACTTGAATCTAACGATAATCGGCCTGGATTTACTTGCGTTCCTGCCTGTAAACATTCTGTGGCAAATGTCGATATCGTCGCTTCGAATAGTGACATTGAGAGCATTTGCAAGTTTAATAACTTGTTCAGCTAGGTTTTCCTCTGATTTCTCCAGTATACCATGTATTTCTAAATTGTGCTTGCGGGTGTATTGTTTGAGATCATCAATTTGATTAATCGCTGTCCCCAAGTCGGCATACAACTGATCCCGCTCTTCATTATCTTTTTTTAAGGTTCCCTTCAAGGACTTCACTTCTCTCTTGAAATCTTTATTCTCAGTCGCTAGCTCCTCCATTTTATTTATATGGAACTCCAGTGACTTCTGAAGCTCATTGTACTGTTCACGAATGACTTTGCTTTCTTCTAGCAGTTTGTTTGTGTTTTCCTTGATGTTGTTTAGAACTTTCCAGATCTCATCTAGCTCCGCCATGTTGGATTTTGCAAATTTCACAGATTTTGCCGGCGGCTTCTCGGATTCCGGAGAGCTATTATCACTGCTTTCTACTCGTTTACCTGGGAAATAGTAAGTTATTTGCCCTTCCTGTCCTTTGTTTTCCGTATCACCCATTCCTTAACGACAGCAGGGAATATAAGGCGGACTACGAAAACATGCTGCCGTCCACCATTAGACCCCAGGTCCGCTTCCAACATCTTATAACGACATTAAAAATGTTTAGTAGGAGAGTATGCCATACAGCTGTTAGTTCCACAAGTGAAATATTAAACCTTACAACATGATAATAGCAGCAGATTGGCAGAAAAAAAGATATCGTGTACAGGAATTTTTAAGAATGACACTGTGACACTACAGCTTTAAGAAAGATTGACTGGAGACAAAGAAATGATCAGAAGTAGAACTTTGAATTCATACTTACTTTTCTTGGATCTCCAATGTCTTCTCTATCTAAACCACTCCACATTGGTCCACGAAACAAATGTTTAAATTTTCCAAATTCGGCATCCATGGTGTCCTGGCATATTTTGAAATCAGGCGTTTCTCTGATCTGCGAAGACATTCATGCAAGAACAAATCTACTTGAGTGACATGAATACCCAATAAACAGTCTTGGTACTGTACAACTGTAGTTATGCGGCTGACCACCTTTTGACAAGTGTATGAAATGAATTGATCACACACTGTCTAGGACAACAAGTCGTAATCCAAATACATCATTCTATTGATATTGTATCAATCTGGTAGACATTTTCAGCTCATGTAGAAAATCAAATTATGAGACAACATTAGAGTACATGTAAATTTACACATGATAAAAAAAGCAACATCTGATTTACAAATAAAGGGATCAGTGCTAATGAAAAGGAACATAAGTTTTGTCATTTTATGAAAGAAATTTGAAAGGAGATTGCTGTTCTCCTGTACCTCTGAAAAAATGTACAATCCCCTCACTGTCAAGGAAATCCATACTTAGTTTTCATTTAAAAGTTTGCATTCTAAGGAATATGGTGGTGGGAGCCACTACTGAAACCACATACTTGTACTAATATTCATACTGATGAATGGTTTACTGATGTGAACAACACTACATGTAACATGGAAGCAGCATGCTTTAGTTTCCTTACCTGGCTGACATGAGTGCAGCTGAAGAACTCTATGCAGTATTGGATTAATCCAAATCATGCAGGCATCTACACCACTTGTACACTAGATTTGGTTTACCATTTTCTTGTAATGTTACCATTGGCTTCATTGACAATGTTGCAAAATCCCCAGGATCGATGCCATGGTCAATTGTACGTTGAAGAAACAAAGCATTCAGAAGAATATCTTTTATGATTTCAGGCAAGTATTTGTACAGCTCTTCAGTTATACTGCCCAGAAGTTTAGCAAGAGGAGTTTTGGTGACCAGCTCAATGAGTAACGTCTTGTGATCCACAACCTTTTCAAATGCCTTTGTTATGACAACTTTAAGTTGGGACTCCTCTAAATGGCTGATGGACGACAGTAGGTGACTGGGTGTGTGAGCCACTTGGGGATCGACATTCTGGTCAGTATTTAATCCCAGGTAGCTTTCAATTGTGAGGCCATGGTCAGCTTCTGCCTCATCTGCTGTTTTGTACTTGCCTTCAAGTACAACAACCACCCGCTGCCGAACACTAGAACCTGAGTAATAACAGTATTCTGAATTAAAGAGATGATACACTGTTAATAGGATCTCTCTGTTATGCAAGAGGTAAAAAGAGAAGGAAGTGTATTGCTTAGTCGATATCAATGCAACTGCTTTTTCCATCATTTTCTTCTTCAAAATATTGACTACTTTGAAAGGGGTAAGTTTCTAAAGAAACTATGGTGTGGTGTGGTGCATCGGTGGGAGTATTACAAGATAATTTGGTTTTATCAACGGAAGCTGACATTTCGAGCGCTACCCTTCGTTGGAGTGAATCGAGGAATTGTGGGTTGTGTGTGGTTTATATACAGAAATATGGAGCTACGCTATTGGTTGGTGCCTGGCAATGTGAAAAACAGAATAAATTAGTTGAATGAAAAGCATTCGTTGATACCGCGAGGATTAAGAGTGCCGATTTGAAAAATATATTTTTGTTCTAGAGTTTTGCGACTTTCTGCGCTTCCTTGATGTAGGGAGAGGAGGTCGCAGACTGTTATTTGTTGGGTAGAATGATTCGGAGGATTAGTGTCTAGCGACCGGTTTAGATGCGTTTTTGTCGTCTTTCTCTTCGTCGCAAAGATGTTCTCGAAATTGGTTGCCTAGTCGTCTACCTGTTTCGCCGATATATAACTTTTTGCAAAGGGTGCAAGTTATACAGTAGATGACATTGGCTGAGGTACAGGTAAAATGATCAGTGATCTTAATGGATCGCTTGGGTCCCGACAATTTCTCATCATTGCAAATGAAAGGACATGTTTTGCATCGTGTGCGTGCACATTTAAAAGTACTGGGTTGTTCACTCGTTTGAAAAGCACTACTGAGTAAAAAGTTACCGGTACCTTTGTTTTTGTCGCGTTTGAATGAAATTAATGGCGGTTGCGAAAAGATTCTGCCAGTATCGGGACCATGTTGAAGTAATTTAAAGTTTTTTAGAATGATGGATTTAACTGCGTGGTTATGAGGGTGAAATGTGAGAGTGAATGGAATTCTATTGTTATTCTCCTTGAGACGTTTGTAGTGCTGACTGCCAATCAATTTGTTGGGTGCGATGATAGCCTGCTTCAACAACAGAGGCAGGATACCCACGTTTGTCGAAAAACTTGCACATTTTCTCTGATTTTAAGGAAAAATCAGAGTCTCCACTACAAAGGCGACGAAGTCTAAGAAATTGAGAATAAGGAATGGAATTCTTGACATGTGACGGATGTGAAGATGAATACAACAAATAACATGAGAATCTGTGGGTTTGTAGTGCACACTGGTGCATAAACCGTTGCCTTCAACAAAAACTTTAATATCTAGAAATGCTAAAGAAGTATCAGAAATTTCCCAGGTATATTTCAGAGCCGGATGAAACGAATTAACAGCAGTTATAAATTGATTGAGTGGTGCCGCGACGGTAGAGGTCAGGTTTGGGGCCGTTGTATTGATTGAAAAATTGGTGTTCAATGTAGCCTATGAAAAGATTGGCGTGGGTGGGTCCCATTTTGGTACCCATGGCCACACCATTGATTTGTTTAAAATAACTGTTGGCGAATGAAAAACAGTTTAGTGTTAAAACTAGTTCAGCCAAGCGGGGCAGTGTTTCCGAGCTTGGTTCCTTAACAGTACGTAAATCAAAAAACTGTTTGAGGGCTAGAAGATCTTCACCATTAGGGATGACGGTGTAAAGAGATGTAATATCCATAGTGAAAATAAGTTGTCTTCGCCCAGGAAATTGAAATCACAAAAAATTTGGAGCGTGTGTTGACTGTCTTTAACACATGACGGTAAAGATCTGATGATAGGTGCCATAATTTTGTCCAAATAGCTAGAAATGAGTTCGGTAAGCAACTACATGCAGAGACAATAGGAAGGCCTGGGTTGTTAGGTTTGTGAATTTTAGGCAAAAAGTAAATACATGAATCATTCTACGCAACATATGACAGTCTGCGGCCTCTCCCTACATCAAGGAAGCACAGAAAGTCGCAACACTCTAGAACAAAAGTTTATTTTTCAAATCGACAGTCTTAATCC
>JAEMPF020025616.1:94148-114148 GCA_022496165.2 Catalaphyllia jardinei | reverse complement strand
AAAGTAAATCCTTGAACAATAGGAGAGGCAAGAGTAAATAGCATTCCCCCCCACCCTCCAAAAACTGAAAAAAAAACATTGTGAAGGGCGTTTTTCGAATAATTTATTGTAACATTAAACAACTCCCTAACTTATCCCCTACAAACTACATGATTTCACCCCATCCAATCTGTTGAAGACCGCTCAAGTTACAAAAGGTATGCCATCTGTGAAATCATTTCAGCTAGGACATGTCCGACATAGGTGAATTGAAAGAGGGTAGATGTTGCTCTCGCCCACATTCCAAGGAGGAAAAAAAAGCATAAGAGAGAAGGAAGAAGCCAGAGGAGAAACGGGCGAAAAAACAAACACCTTGTGTCAGCAAGACTCCTGAAGGACCCGAAGAAAGACGAAATCTGTGCTCAAGTGTCTAATGAAGATTGAAAATCAGTGGTCAGCAAAAGGAAGCAGCAACTGGATATCCGTGTCTTGAACAAGTCTTCGAATAGGATTGGGAAGACTGTAGAGGATAAAAGAAAGGCGGAGGCGGTGCAGGAACTCGATATGTCATTGATCGCCAAAATAAATGAAAATCCTATCTGCCCGATACCGCGGCATGAAGCTGGTAGTCAAGGAGATCAAAATACATGGCACTTCAAATGCAAGTGGAAGTAAATGATGCAAGCAAGAGGTGCTGCACAAGGGAAGAATGCTGCACATGCTAGGAAATCACCCCAACCTGCCATTTATTTTTGGTGTTGTAAGTCAGAGAGAACCTTACACCCTTGTAATGCAGTTCCATGGGGCAGGGGAAGAGAGTATTACCCTCCACAATGTAGTAAAAGAAAAAAATTTCAAAAAACAGTGAATGGCTAAAGTGTTTACTGAAATTGCCATAGCTCTTGGACACATTCACAGCAGGGAAATTGTGGCTTATGTGCGGTGTAAAACGCACCAGTGACATCAGAGGTAGTCTCGCAATGACGTCAAGGATAGTCTCGCAAGTAACAGCTAGTCTTGTAGTCACCTCAGGGACTCAGGGTTTCAGGGTCTTTGGGTTTCGGGGTCTTTGGGTCTCGGGGTATTTGGGTCTTTGGGTCTCAAGGTCTTTGGGTCTCGGGCTCTCTAGGTCCCTGGGTCTCCGGATGTTTGGGTCTCAGGGGTTCAGGGTCTTTGGGTCTTGGGGTCGCTAGGTCCCTGGGTCGTACTAACCCTGTGTTACCTTAACCTAGCTTTGAACATCCCGGCCTGGGTATCTGGGTCCCTGGTATCTGGGTCCCTGGTATTCTGGGTCTCTGGGCCTTCGGGTGTCTTGGTTTTGTTTCTTTTTTATTTTCGCTACCTAGACATATTTATCAATCACAAAAGAACATTGAATGCAGGTAAAAATCAGGACAAACGCCTTGAAGATGAAAATGAAACACAAAGCTTTTGGAAAAGAGGAAACTCTAAAACAACAATTCCATCATATGCTTGATACAATTTGAACGATTTCTTCTGATATAAAATATGTATTTCGGCAGCAAAAAAATTATCTCTACTTTACAGTGTTAATTTTTTAGTTTCAACTTTTCAAACTGTCCATGTATTTTTTACTCACAAAAGAATACTGACTGCAAGGCTAAAAACACGAGAAACGTCTTAAACATGAAAACGAAACGTGAATATTGAGATAGAGGGAAATTCTAAAATGCAACAAATACATTCAACTGAACGATATTTAGCAAGGCATGCACAAAACCCTGTACTTTTAAGAAAGGCAAATTTACAACAATTGTGAATTATCTCAATTGTTTACGGTGCTGAAATAATATTAACTACTCCCTAGTGCTTTTTCCAGAAGCATCAAAATTTAACTGTATTTGTTTGGTAAATATCACCCTAATAACCCTTTCTTCTTTCTGCATTCGAGAGAGCATTTTTTCAATATCTTTGGAATTTCGCTCCAATAAGCCTTCTAAGTTTCCTGGAAACGGGATCTGAGGCCAATGAATGCATTATTGTTCGCTTGCCATAGGGGTTGCCACAGTTAAGACAGGCGCACTTACTTGTATAGCCCTTGACGCTCTGGAAACACTTACATCCGTCCTTATAAATATGACAAAATTGCCTCGCTTCTTTGTTCTTTTTACTTCCTCTGCCGTGATTTGTTTGAGGTCTTCTTAAGGCTGCAAACGGTCTTTGACTTGGGTTGAGTCAGTGTGCAGCACTGCAGATGCTACAAAAGGCCCCGGAGAGGTTTCATGCTGTGCCTCTATCGTGGCATCATAATGCCCAGAGCCGGCTCTTTGGTACGCAATATATAGTGGGACATTGGATAAGGGGGTTTCTCTGGGAATAACAGCAATGACTGGAAAGTTCTCAATTGAGAATATTATGACCAAAGGGACTTGAAGGATGTTTGCTAAAGCAAAGGAATTGCATTGCCAAGTTCGCAATCAAAAAATCCCCTCTCAGCAAAGTTGCTAGCCATGTTCTCGAATTGGTCACGATGCGAATAATCTAAATAAGACATGTACTCGCTTCTGCGGACTCCAAAAAATTCTTTCACGGTAAGTTCCCTTAATTTCTGTGTAATGATTTGAAGATCTGACTGGTCAGCTTCAATTCCTAAAACGCCCAGGTGCTGGCAAAGTGGCGAGTCTTTTTCTTCACTAGAGTATCAGCTTTGTAGCTGAAAGGCAACCCCAGAGAACAAGCAGTCCCCATCTTTTAGCATTGCAACACGTTGAAAACCATATGCACTAAGTGCATCAACCTGTTTCGAACTTGTTTCATCATCGCTTTCTGTGTAATGTGAATTAGATAGCAACAGAAGGACGCTTTTCATGAAGTTCAACGAACTAGCAGTGGAGTGCACATCAGATTTCCCCCTAGAGGCAAGCTGTTTGGCTACACAGTACTTTAAATGTGTGCTTTTTACAGCTTCGATCACCTCTTCGTTTTGTATGCCAGTATCATCATCATCAGATGAGCTGCACAGGTCCGTATCATTTGGCCAGATAACGCATGTGTCAAACTCATCCTCACTTCCGGGGTTGGATTTTTTCACGTTCGGCTCCACCCCGAACGCCTCCATGCATAAAGGCTCTCCGGATTTAAGAAAGGCCTGATGATATTCCAGTACATTTTTGATCACGGACGATTGTGCAAAGTACGCTTCTTTTTTCTCGTTCCATATATAGAAAAACACTCCTAGCAGTGCTACTGCTAATTGGATACCTAGTCTTTGCCTTGAAATGTTTTTCTTGAGAGTTTTATGAATGGCTTCATTTCTGTTCGATCCACAGGAAACGGTAATGTTGGACAAACAACCGTTATTTATGTGTTTTTTCAGGTTTTCTATTTCCCTCTTGGCTGCTTGAGTTAAAACTGTTTCGCCATCGCTCTCAACACAGTTCCACTTTGTAAGGGAATGTTCAAAATTTTCCAGTAATATTTCTTTTGAAGGAGTGCTCTTTGCTCTAATTTTTCCTAGGTCAGAAGGATCGCTAAACAAGTTTCAGATCTTCTTTGAGGCGTAGGCGAAGTTCCTTTATCACAGACCCCTTTGATCCTCGTTTGGGAATTTTCGAAACTACTCTTTGAACAGCATGAAAAAGGTTAAGCTTCACGCTTACATCCTCCCCAAATATAAATTGAAGTAAATTTTTCCATTGGCAGCAGTTGTCAATATACATCGATGTTGTGCTGATTCCGTTGTTGTCTAATCACCTCTTGAGATTCTGGAAAATGTTCTTTACTTTTTCAAAGGAAGTACCTCTGGTCAATTTCCAGGCTAACACTTGTCCTTTTTCATTCAGGACAGTAAAAAGCGAATCAAATTGTTTGACCCATACTCCTGGAAGCCAAGCACCAATGTTTGCAGATACTTTAAAGTGTCTATGAAGTAAAAATCTTTTTTGCATAATTTTGTAGCTTATTATGTCCTAATTGCGGAATGACAAAAGAAATTTCACGAAAAGAAAAGTAAATCCGCTTTTTGGTTGCTCAAAGTCCCTCAAATAGTGTCTCCGGACACTGGGAACGAGTATAGCACTGATGACGTAGTTGGTGGTTCCAGCGCTTTGTTGACACCTGGTTTTGTGTGCTGCAGAGTGAGAATCTCTCCGTCGAAGTACTCTATTGGCATTGATTTCCTGGGCTTCAACGTAACTATGTCTGAGAGTGACGATCACATATCATCTTCCGCATCTATGTCAAGCGATGAGCAGTCCTCTAGTAGCGAATTATCGGAAGAAATGGAGGTTCTCGGACAAGTCCAACCTTACGCGGACGAACCGCTAGCTCACACGAGTGATGAAGACGAGGACGCTGAAGAAGACCAGGATGGTCTTTCTCCAGCAGTGTTAAGGTCTAGATTGGAAAGAGAAGTACCTGTAAACGAATGGTGAGTTTTCTCTTTAATTCTCCAGATGAACCCTTGGTTGAATCAGCTTGAAGCGATGGATTTCGGTTCTTCGCACCTTACGAGCTACATCAGACTTACATTTTGTATTTGTTTTGCAAGGTGCAAATGTGCAGAATGCACAATTGAGAATCTTTCTGACGCCGTGGAATATAGATGCTGCCGAGAGATTGCTCAAGTAAGGCAAAAACTAATGTTCGATGGAAGTATCGAACGAATTAGCTGCATCACAAGACACGACGACTACTCTGCCACGACGAATCGAAGTGTTCTCACACAAGTGGCTCCTTTGTTGCGAGACCGAAATGGAAGAGGCTACCGCTGCCGCGATGGACAAACTCAAAATCAGTGACTATTAAAGTAGCGTTTGAGATCTTGTCTTATCAGGTCATGAAAATCCTAGCTAATATTGATGGGAATGTGCTAAATTTGTATGTTCGCAGAACACATGTTGGTTTTTAAGTGATGTCTGAAGTTCCCTTTCGCTAAAATTATGTATTGTCATTGGCTTGCCGAGAGGGGGAACCCAGGGCCGATGTGGGGACTTTGCGAATTGTGCATTTCCCCACCCGTGGAGGATTTTCCTCTTGCAAAGTCCCCCGTATTTGGCGAAGCCAAGCACCCGACTGGATTTGAAGATGCACTTTAGAACTTTATTGAACAGTTAGCAAACACTCGGACTTTGCATTCGGATGAAAATTGAACTCTAATTATTTTTTTTTGAATACTGGTACACAAAGTGCTCGCAGTCTGGTGAAAATTTCAACTTTTCTCCTCGTCCTGAATCCCCCAGGTTCTGTTTTAAATCTATCCGGACTGATGAAGAACAAGGGAAACACTGTCACTATCATGGCGGTTCATGACCTTTAACCTTCAATAGTGACCTCTATGAACAATAGTATATACGCAGGCAAATTTTAAAGTTGCTTATCCCACAAAAAGTTTGATAGACAAAAAACAATGGATTTTATAACATACCTTCTTCTCCTCTGCCATCTTGCCATCGATCAAGCGAACAATCAATTGTTCCCAGTCTCTTCTCGGTTGAACAGAAGCAAAGTCCCCATATTCTTTTTGAGAGTAGGGCATTCATAAATCTAGGTCTTCACATTTCTCCCACCAGAAGGGCAGAAATTTGTTGGAAAGTCCCCATAAAGTCCCTGTATTCCCCCACCCAGGGTCCCCTCTCCCCCCTCGGGGAAGCCAATGACAAGTGTGAAGTCAGGATTCCTCCGGGACTTTGGTTTATCTCAGTTTCTTTTGTTCAAATGGTGTAACCAGTAGCCCGCAAGTCTAATAACCACAAACCTCTTGAATGTATTGTAGCTCATGTGGCTTGTTGTAGTTTATTTATCACCTTTTCAGACAAGTGTCATCTTCAAATGATATCAGTTAGAAAAATCTAGAAAGAAGCAACACTGTGTTGTTTTACTTCCCTTGATTGTCAGGATGGAGTGTAAAGTATTCTCAGCTTTCTTTCATATAAATTTTCTTTGATTATTTTTCATTAGATTTCTGAGAGCAGTGGCGTACAGGTGGCTTGTCTGATGGATATGTGGATATTTGGGATGGGACAATACAAGACCTCTTCCAGCATGTGTTTATCGTGACATCCGCCAAAAATTCCAGTCGGCCCAAGTACATGGATATCAGTCTGCAGAACAGCGCAACTAGCACTTGCTTATAACATTAGACAACTGCGCACTATTTAAAGTAGATTTTTGGGGAACTTTTTAATTTCGATTGTCAGTTTAATATTTGACAAGTCAGTTTTTGTTGTTAATTTTATTGACATTACAAGTTGAAACTCATGAGTTTTTAATATTGCAATTTTCTGCAAGTATCTGCAACTTGCATATAAACATTTTATTGTATGATTTCAAACAAAAACTTTTCTATCTACAGTTTATTGTAATACTAAGAAGTGTTGTAAATATCCAAACTACCTCCTTGTCTGTAAGGATCAGTGTATTGTTCAATTTAACAAGTAAATAAATTGAGAAAAAATAACTTTGGATGGCAGCAAGGCTGGAGTTAACCTTGTTTTGATATAGATCTCGCTGTTTTTGTTGTGTTAAACAAGCTGTTCTGATGCTAACTAGGTGCATTTACTTGACAAAAGCAGTGAGGTCTGTATCAAAACAAGGTCAACTCCAGCCTCGCTGCAATCCAAAGGCTAGGTCACTGAACAAACAACTGTAAAATGGTCTATTCATTCTCGTACTATATAAAACATGTGCACGCTACAAAACACACGTGTTTTTAGTAAGAACTTGTACAAAAGAAATGATTTATATAACCATCGATTTATTCGTCTTCAGACTTCTAGTATGTGTGCACCAAGTGTACAGCTTATTTTATTTATTTGGCCTTTTCTGTATTTTACTTCATGATTTCAAGGGTCTTTCAAACGGACAGCCTTATCTTAAATCTTCGAGAAAATGTATCTTGAATGATTTGCGAAAAGAAATAAACTTATTCGTGAATTAATGTTTGAGTGCATTACATAAGCTAGATGCAAAACAACGCCACGTGCGATGAAATGAGTTCAGGATAAGTAAACTTCACTTACTCTTCGCCGCTTTCGGTCAGTCAAGGGAGACGTATAGGGCACAACAGCAGTCCTTGTTGGTACTGAACCTTTTTTAGACGTTTCTTCAACTCAATAGCTTCTCCAGTTGCATCCGTAAGAGAGACCGGCGTGTGTTCGAAACAACTATCGTCAAAGTGAGCGGAACACAAGCGTGACGACTTCTTCGGCACGAAATCGTCCCGATTTATCCGGACAAATCGCGTCCATTTCTGCCGCAAACTTTCCTCCTTAGGAAAGTAATGCATTGAAATTCCAGGCGTTCCGGTTTTATTGGAGCAATTGACTTTATTGGGGCCACCGGCCGCGCAATAATTCTTAGCTCTCTTCTTTGCTCGCTGGTCCGCCATGACACTATCCTCTTTAGAACCACCAACTACGTCACTTCCTGTGTAAGGTGATCGTTTTGACCGCGCGCAAAACGAACCCATTTTAGGTTGCGAAATCCAAACTTCGAGCTTCAAAAAATACGACAAGAAAGTGCTTTAGATCGGTTAAAACCGTTTAGCTGTGTTCAACAAGACATAAGCAAGCAAATTATGCAAGAAAAAAAATTACTTCATAGGCACTTTAAAAGTGTGATCTGCTGACAACCAAACACAAGGAAGTTGAGACATACGCTGGGAATACATGTGTTCTTGCTCAAAATAGCAGTGAAGAAAACAGTTTGTGATCAATCTCCTTCCTGGATGCTGACTATGGCGTAGATTTGTTTTGGTGTTTGTGTTAATGAAGGTACCTTGCAGAGCATTGCTAAGAGAAAAACGTTTCGATTGATCAAAAGCAAGTGTGTCATAATACAGCTGTCCAAGAAGGCGTTCGATATCGGTAAATCTAAGTCCAGCATGAATGTGTGACATTATATAACGAAATAGGTCACGCATCATGCCATGTTGGTAAAAAAAGACTAAAAGGAACCTCTTCTTATCTGCAACCAGTTCCAAAATTCCTGCGAAGTGTGCTAACACCTGGTGGTCATTACAGCAGCAGTAGACTCGGCTCACTAAAATTACTTGCCTTTGAATGCAAAACATCATTCTCATAATATGTCTGCCCATCCTTCCACCGGACTGCCCATAACAATGTTCTAGGCTCTTTACAACTAGGACACGCCAAGTCTATTTGAAATTGAGTAAGAGGATCCCAGATAACGATCAGGAATTTTACAGTGATCACGCTGAAGTGAACCAAAGTAGGCACTAAGAACTCTGTGAGGAAAGCTTTCTGGATTCTTCATCCATGCCTCAAGTGTACGCCCAATGATGGTCTTCCATTCTTCAGGCAGTTTAACTAAGCTTGCATTCGGTAAAAGAAGCAACAAGAGAAAGGGAGTTATTTTTCGCCTGACAAGAAATGCTGGCAACATGTTTTCAGAAACGAGTACTTGCTTCAACTTCTCCATAGGAGGCACAGGCCTGTTCTTTAGCCAATATATTTGTACAAATCTCAATTTCTGATATCACCTGACGGAGTGCCTACGGTTACGCCAACGAGTGCGTGATCCTTTTAAAGGTATTTCATGATGTCTGCCAAGTGAGTTTGCCAGATAAAGAATATTCCTGGAAATTGGGCTG
The DNA here is from genome assembly GCA_022496165.2 of Catalaphyllia jardinei. NCBI lineage: Eukaryota > Metazoa > Cnidaria > Anthozoa > Scleractinia > Caryophylliidae > Catalaphyllia > Catalaphyllia jardinei. Next base: position 105,597 of record JAEMPF020025616.1, on the reverse strand, counting down.
ACTGAGAAAAAGTCGAGTCACCATCTTGTTTTACTTTTTACACAGATGCGAGACTGTCATGCATCTTTTATTCAGCGCATGAAAACCCAGGTAAATTGACGCCCTTGAATGTATGTGCGATTACGCCACAGTGAAAATCCACTAACCCCAAGCGGTCGCGCCACAATTTCCAGTGTCACATAATTTACTTGGGCTTATATTAGTGGCTTTGCGTCCATAAAATGAAGGTGCATTTCCACTGTGGCATAATTTTAGGTATGTTCATGGCTGCGAATTAAACTGGCTCTCCGTGCGTCTACGGGACCTGTCATGATTCAATGCCTTTTTCTGGCTTTGAAAGTGATTGACAGTTTTGCTTGTGCCATGAAACTTTGGACATCATTCTCGTTGTCACAAGGCCGGTATAGGGTGGATTTAGCATAACTTCCCCATGGATTTTGATCACAGAAACCTGTTTTCAAATGTTCTGTTCCTTTTTTTGTAACTAAATAAAGACCACCACAAAGGTAGATGCGCCAATTTGATTGTTGAATAGGCTGGAATGAGATCTACCATTGCGTTGCTTGATCAACAAACATTGCTGTCACACACGTTTGTCGTGAAATTAATAAAAATTTGTCAGTTACTTACATTATTTATCAATTTCGCACTTTTATTGTCATTTTGGTTCACATAACTTTTCCTTTCCTTCAATGTATCTTGGCAATTTTCGCATTATATTTGTCAAAAGGTTCTGAGCTTATCATTTTTTTTTTTGCATATTTTTTCCCCCGAGAACGCTCGTTAAGTTTTGTTTTAACTTTTTAATTATATCTTCCCCACTTGATTGGGTCATTTCTCTCACGTTTCATTGGCGTTTTAGCTTGTCTGTTCCGAAGACGCGGAGTGCAGAGTGCGGAGTCTACAAAAAAAAATTTAAAAAAAATTACATTTTTAAAAAAAATAGGAATAAAGCAATTTAAATGTGAATTAAAAGAATAATTAAATACATAAATAAACCAGAAATAGAAATTTAAGAATAAAAATAATAATTCTCAAAAAATTCATGCCGCCTGAAGTAGACCATTCATATCGCGTATCTGTAAAGACTCGCAGATAAGCCACACCCCGAGTTTAGCAGCTCAAATTTTGGAAAAAAAGATTTCATGAAAAAGACTCGAAATAAAATCCAAAGTAGAGACCTTGGATTCCAAGGCAAACTCGCCAACAATGGATCGAAATCGTAATTTTAGCTCTTTAGTAGAATAAAAATCATGTCCACCACTTATGACATATGATTGATATTATTCTGGTATTTGTTCACATGTATTTCTCCATTTGAGGCAGTTTTTCCATAGAATTTTGCAGGTAAATTTGTTATTTTCTTGCATGCACTGTGCGAAGCTGTGTAACCAGGCACAATATCGGACGATGGAAGACTGGACACCGGAAGCAGTGCGAAAAAAATGTGGCATTTTCGTGGTATTTTCTCGCTCGTGGAGGATCAATTACCCTTGAAGTAACAGGCCGTTGTCGACACTAAACTTTGTGGGGGAATGGAAATTCCATGCTGTGTAAGGTTCTCTTGTTCAAGAAAAACGACCATAAACCGTTTAAAAGACCTATTAGCGAGGAAGGTTTAACAGCAAGAAAAGTGAGCTTAGAATAAGCTTATAGGAGCCACCAAACTCGCAAAAGCAATCACCAATACTCTCTTGTTGTTGTAATGTAGCATTTATTCCAGTATTATGCCATGAAAGTGTCCATTCACAGAAATTCACAGCACCTTTCCCAAAATGGTCTCGCAGATAAGCCGTACCTACGATTTTGATCACAAATGTTTGGAAAAAAAGTGCAGCTTATCTGCGAGTCTTTACGGTATTTCATCCAGTCCAAGTGGCATATTTAACTGGCAATTTTCTTAGTGAGCAGTTCACTTTTACAAAAAAAGAAAAGTAAAGAACAGTCCAGTTTTGACCATGTCTAGAAGATGAGAGAAATTACACCTTCGGTTTTGTTAAGAAGCCATGTTGCATCCAAACAAACTAAAGCTTTGCTTTCCAAAACTAAACTGCCGTGTGAATTAACCCTTGAACCATTCAACAACTTGTCAACTGCACGTCCTAAAGTTCTCACAAAGTTCAAACTAAAACCTTGAAAAATATTCAGTGCTGAAAAATAGTAAGATAAAAGATGTAGGTTGAAAAATAAAGAAACAAACAAATACACATGCAGCCTCGGGTAAAGTTGCACTTTGAGAAAACAAATTATGAAAATAAAATCTTTTCCCAAAAAGCCATTTAACTGCACAGCATTGCTTGTATCGTCAATTCCACGTGCAACTGTGGCCTTGTATTTTTTTTTTTCCTGTCGGGATTTAACATCTTCTATGGTAGAAAACTGCTGATTACAATTTGAAAATAAAATAAAGTTGGTACACAGTACTTGAAGGCTTTTAACACCTTTTAACGCAAAACAAAGTAAAAATATCCTAAGATGCTATTCACCACCTGAAAATGATTTACTGTGTCTAAATGCCCTCAGTCGGGCAAGGTCTTAAATCGACTAAATGCCTGGCAGTAGTAATAATAATAACATTTAAAGAGGGAGCCCAACTGGCCATCGTGGTTTTCAGTGGGGCCCTCAAAATTAACAATGAAATTAAATAAGTCATAACGTAATAATAGAGTAAAAAAGCTCACAATTTAAGACAGAAAGTATAATTTAAAATGTTTAAGCAATGAAATTTTAAAGGCATTTTAAGGTAGAAATCTCGTGTATTCTGGAGGGGAATTCCAATCTGTTAATGCACTATTAAAAGATCTGAGTAGACCCAGTTCATGTTTGATCTATTAGATGTAACAGTTTCCTTGGAGCGAGTGTTATGGCTATGATAGTCAGTGCCTCGGGTAATCATACTGTTTCTTTCACTATCATTAATAAAATTATGCATAAAAAGACACCGTTGCAGTAATCTTCAAGCTGATAGATTCATCCAGTTCAAATCTAGAAGTGCTTGAGTTGAAGAAGGAAGCTTAATGGTTTGCATACAAAGGAAAGGGGCGTAACGCAACGCATGTGCAGTAGCCTTATGTTTTAATTCAATTAATCAATTAATTTCCGACAATTTCATTGGTCAAGAGCTCTCTTTTGGCAAAAATTGTACAAAGAAGCACGAATTAGCCAAGTTACTTGCCTTTTATGGAAGAGAAGCCATTGTTCTATCTTTCGGAAAGGTTTCGGCCGATTCGTATATGTGGAAGTCGATTTTCCGAATTTCATACCAGTTGACCTGTGAATGGCCGCCATCTTGGACGATTCTTTGCAGAGCTTTTCTCATGAGATTTCCTTGGGTTACCATGTTTTCCAGTTTTGTAAATATTGTATATAGTGTAAATAGTGTATATAGGCTAAAAACAGTTTTCGGTTTTGCCTTTTCGCTGGCATTTTTGCTCCAAATGGTGTTCAGCGCTCGTTGTGTGTGCTCGAAGCATGACACGTGGAGACATGGAGAGGTTGTGGCTGGTGATTTACGTGTCGCTGCCGTCGAAGAGCTTCGATTCTGCGATATCTACTCTTCAAAAAACAAAGGCAGAAAACGGAAAATTTGTGGAGCTTGTCGTGGACGAATTGCTACCGAACTGAAGTGTTTGTGGCTGGAGGTAACATAAGCTTAAGCTTTGTCATTCATGTTACGTGTAGCTCTTATGTTCGTTTGTTGTCATAAAAGTGGATTTTACTCGCAGACATGTTGTCCAACTAGAGATTTTTGTGCGATCATGTGCTATCTTGTAGCATGACCTAAATAAATTCCACGTTGAAAAATAAAAAAACCCTTTTTTTGAAAAATTATTGAGGAAATGCACTGATTTCTTCACAAAGTATTATGCTTTTTTGTCACACTCAGGAGATGAGTCTTGCCCATAGCTCCTCGAAATATTTTGAGCTCAAACTAAAGTCCCTTTTTGTCCTATATGTATCAACTGATAACAGTTTCTCGCTTATCTTTTTCGAAGGTAGTTGACATGTATTTCTTCCTAGCTTTGTAAGGCTTCCCACTCTTGTTTTAAAACTTTTTTGTTATCTTAGGAAGGTAGCACCCATTCAGTTTTATTTTTTTCATCTAAATATTTAAATTTCCCAAGACTAAGGGTCAATAAAGTTGTTGCTCTTCCTTTTAGGCCGAACATGACATGCATGAGCAAATGCTCAATCCAGCCAGTCCTAATGAAATGGAAGAAGCCAGTCTTCAATGTGCTGATGTTGATGAGGTTGAAACTCCAGCTCAGCCTTGCACTTTTTCGCCTCAGTCTTCCAGCTCGAAACAGGTACAGGTCTTGGACATTCCTTTACGACCATACAAGGAAGCTGAAGAAAGGACTCAACAGGTCATGAGAGCTAAGACAATTGACCTCATTAAAGATACTGCTGGTAAATTTGTCCATTTTAATCCACATGACATACCTGATTTTGTTTGTGATTTGGTGGGCAGTAAGAAGTGGAAGTCCACATTTGGAAACCTGTTTGAAAGCAAGATAGGTCACGAAGGCATCTTCCTGTCCAACCTTGCAGCTGAATACAAAAGCTGCAAAGATAGAGAAACTAACAAGGCCATACGACTCCAGATGGCCAAACAGAAGCAAAAAGTGTTAATTGGACAAACACTGCGGGACAGCCGCATTTCTTTATCTGGTGCAACATCAGATGTATTTAAGTCACGAGTGGATGCTGCCAAAAGCTTAGGAAGAATAAGAAGTTATAGTGATGAAAAGCACCGACTTCTTTCTATTGTTGCTATGGACTATTCTTACTTGACCCTCCAAAAACTGTTCAACTGCTCATCAAAAACCATTACAGCTGCAAGAGTACACTGTATTTTGTTTGGACGTGGGGGTGTTCCAGCAGATAAATTCAAATTTACAAGGCAGTGTGTAAGTCCATACGTTCTGGAAGAACTGACAGAATTTTTTCATAGAGAGGATGTTTCAAGGCCGTCTTCATGCCGGAGTGTTTTGGTCCAGGAGGAGGAGACTGCTGTGAGGTACTGGCAGGATAAAGTCAAAGGACTTGTCAATCAGTACCTCCTGGAATTTCCAAATGGTGTAAAGCGAACTTACATTTACACACACCTCCCTATAAATTTCAGAGTGAACACCATGTTGGCTGGATTGTGCAACTTATGCGATGACTTTGGTCATTCCAACTTTGACGAACTGTGTGAACTTATCACAGAGGTGTCATCAAAGTGCTCTGGCCTTAATGCATCCACCCTGATCAAAGATGTGAGGAAGTACCAGAGGTTTCTAAAAACCACTTTCACCAAACTGGCAGGGAAACACTCACGGTGCCTTGAATTATGCTTGTCTCATGCCTTCGATTCTTGCTCACAACCACATGATTCCACGATAGCAGAGTTAACATTGATTTATAATGTGCATGGCTCTCTCACACAGCACATTGAATCCTTGAGCAATGAAGATTCTTCAAAGGCTGATTTAAAGGAAAGATTAGAGGACAAGTTGAAGGTACACTTTGACTATTTAGGTCACTTGCTTCGCACCAAACATCAAGGTGAATGTTACCAGTTTGTATGGAAGAATTTGAAACCTGGAGAGTGTGTGGTAGTTATTGACTACAAGATGAAGCTGGAACTGGGCAAACGGAGCAGGGAGATCCAGCGAGACTGGTATGGCAAGAGGGGGTTATCGCTACATGACTGTTATGTTGTCGCCAGATTAGGAGAACAGGAACGAAGCAGTGAGGTTTTAGATTTGTGGTCTGATGACACCAAACAGGATGCTTTCTTCACTCAGAGTGCACTGGATGTCTGCTTCACCTGGCTGGAGAGGACATTTCCAGGATTCTCTGTGTACCTATTTTCGGGTATGTATTTGTTGTAGTGCATCTTAAATTGTTATTTGTAAGCTTTGCTAAATTTCTCACATGTTGTTTAAAAGTTTACCTAATCTTTTCATTTTTGCACATTATAGTGGGACCCAAGCTTATGACCACTTATTATTGTACTACACTGTATTTTCACCATATCTTGCAATCTGCCACCTTTTCTCTTTCACATGAAATTAAAGTTGTGGTCCTAGAGTGGTTTTATGAAAGAGAGCCCATTGTATTTATCACATAAACATATTTGCAATGGTCAGTTATAGGCATATAATAGACCCTATGCAAATATGGCTGCCTTTTTATGATTCCTTTGTTGTATCTAAAATAGCCTCACCAACTTTGCTTTTGCGACAAAAATTGAAGAGAATTTATTATCCCGAACCAGAGGCTAGTGAGGCTGTTGTATAAGAACAAAAGAATAATTTAAAGGTAGCCATTTTTACATAGGGTAACAAACACAAAATAACTTGTGACTGGTGCTAGTTCCCAAGGACTCTATATTTTAAGTGACCAGAATGATTATTTGTGTTTTTCTTTGGGGGAATGCATGTGTATGGTTTTTTATTTCCAAATTGTTTCTGGATTATTTTATTTGAACGTTGATTCAGTTAAGATTTAATTCTTTGTGAGGAAATTAAAACAAAAAGTTATGGAAAGTAAGAGTATTGCTGTGCATAGTGTGTGGGAACGGAATGCAACCAGAAATATGCATGCATTCTCAATTCTTAGTCACTTGTCCATATGACTAGTGAACACACCCAGAGATGGCAACTGTAGTAGCATGGAAATTCACATCACATAATGAAAAAACTGCAGTAGGAGTTTGATCATAATAATTTTGTGTTGAATTCTAGTGTCAAATATTTTACATGGAAAAAAATAGACAAAAAAGGGGGCAATAATATTTTATTCTTTCACTTCCTCCCCTCAGACAATGGCCCTCATTACCACAACACAGCAGTTCTGACATATCTCAGTGAGGTTAATAGTTGTTCAACATTAACCTCCTCGAGTACAACAACTTTGCGGCTGGTGAGGGAAAGACAGCTCTGGACACTCACTTCGCTCACATATCACACAAGATTGTGAGATATGTTTGTGTGGGCAACGACCTGGAGACAGGAGAGGAGCTTGGGCAACTTGTTCAGGTAAATGACACTTTCAAGAATTCTGTGAGGTCACATCTACATGTTTGCAATGGACAAGTTTCTCATTTGCTTGTAATGCATGTAGATAGCATTGATACGTATTTTGGTTGAGCCTTGTTGCTGTTGTTAATACCCACAGTGCACCTGTACAGGCTGTATTTAGTAAAAGCTGAATACTTCACCCATTGCGACTACCAAGTAATTTTTAGGACAGTATCACTACCTTATCAAGAAAACAGGTCAAAAGAATGAGTTGACTTAATGATTTTAAAGATAAATAAAAATGACGTTTTTGCTCTGTCTAGTACAGGATGGGGGGTTAAAATTGACAAAATGCTTTTTTCCAACGCTTCTTTTTAGAAAGTTATCGTACAGAATATTTCTATTCTAAATTCTTTTTTCTGATTTTTATTTCTTTCAATTAGAGCATGAAAAATGTATCCTGTTTCAAGTTAAGCATCGACCAAAGCAAAGCTCCCAAAAAATAGGTATATTCAAAGACGTTTCCCTGTTTGGGAATTACTTGTTTCCTGTAGAAGGAGATTTTACTGGGGGCATTATTGCCCATTCATTGGCTGGTGTTGGAAAGAAAGTAAAGAAGACAAAGGCACAGCTGCAAAAGATTTCTTCGCGAAATGCCCCAATGGCTGGTTCAACAGGCTCTTCAATTTCCTCAGAGTTGCTGCCAGCAAGGGAAGGGGAGTTGCAGGGTCACCCAGATCAAAGTGAAACTTACAGTATTCGTTTCATAAACCATGCACCAGAGCCCCTTCAGACCCCTTCCTTCATTGAAAATGGGGAGATTGACAGAAGAATGCATCCATCAAGTGGATTTGCACTAAAGAAGGCATCTCGAAAAAGAGAGTGGTTTTCTCTCTAGAACAGAAAGAAATGACGATATCCTTCTACAATCGGCAGGCTTCAACTGGCATTAGGGCAGAACGGAAAGATGTCATAGCATGCATGCAGGCAAGCCAAAGGTTTGGAGCCTCTTAAAGAGTCGCAGATAATCAGCTGGTGGAGCACATACCATCAAAAAAGGAAACGAATGTTGAACGCTGAAGCTGATTATTTACGAGGGCTACATGCAACCACAAGTACCTCTGGCTCTTCTGTTCCTGATCAGCAAACCACTCCCGACTCTATTGTTTCTGTTCAGCAAACTCCTGCCCAAGCCACTAGCTCTGCTGTTCTTTCTCCTCACACCACTCCTGCTCAGGCACCTGGCTCTAATATTCCTACTCAGCCCACCACTCCTGCTCAGGCACCTGGACCTTTTGTGTCTGTTCACCCTAGCCGCTGTCTTACAGGGAATGTTGTTCCTGGCCATGCAGAGATTCTTCACTGGACATTCCATGCTAATTTCTGTCAGTCAACACTTCGGGGGAGATCTGGAAGTAATGCCTGTACCTTCATAGCATTGTACTTTGGCCACCTATACCATCATAAAAATCTACCACCACCAGTACACAGCAGCCTTTCGATGGAGTGGAAGTGTGTGTTGCACAAAGCTATGACAAAGGGCAACGAAATCCATGATGAATTGTTCGAGGGGGAGGGAGTGGATGTGGCTGTGGTAGATGCTGTTGATATGGCTGGGACAGAGTGCTTTGTAGAGTCAATAGGACAAGGTTTGGATATGTTCGGAATGGACTGTGTGGATCAATTGGCTCAAGTATTTGAAGCATCGAGTTTATCTCCTACCATGCAATCCAGCTGTGCTGTTATTGTAACCACAGGGAGAAGCTTTCTGTTTATTGCAAATCAAGATCGATCATGTATGATTGTTGACTCACATAGACATGGAAATAATATGGGGGCTATAATTGCATATTGTGCTCCAAACTGTGCAAAAGTGTTGGCCAAATGGTTTGAATCTATGTTGCAAGAAACATGGCAGAGTAATTTGCGAGTCTGTTCTGTTACCCCTGTTTTCTACAGCACACTGTAGCCTTGTTGTAGATTATTTTCACATGGCATCGCAGTGGCTTTATTGGTGCACAAAACTATGAAATAACATCCATGTTGATGTGCAAGTAAACATAATTGCATCGGTATTGAGATTTAATTTCATGGTAAGCTTTCTGTTGTTCCAAAACCTGTGCATAGATGCTGGCCACACATTTGAAAACAATCTATTGTTTGTTTTTTTATAACCGAACACTGCCTCTAAAAAGTCAATAATTTTTATAACTGTGATACTTATAAACATGTTTTGATTGCCTGGTCAGTATCCAGTAAGAAGCAGGGTGAATTCATTATGGCCATTGATGTATATGTTACAGGTCAAAATTTAATCCAGGTAGATATTTTTTAACCCAGGTTTATTCTCGATTCCCCTTACCTTCCACCCTAATTCTTGAATAATTGGGGCTTGGAAACGAGAAATAGCGAATCAACGTGGGTTAAAAGATTTTAACCTGAATTAAATCTTGAGCTGTTGTTAACATGTATACAGGCAGTATCATTATTCCATGGAGGAAAAACGTTGGAGGACCTCGAACACGACTGCATTTCTTCTATTTTGTTTGCACACTGACAATCAGGCTTGTACCAGTCATTGGTTGTAAAATGTTACACTGTATGGCAGTAAAACTGAAAGGCTTTTTGTAAAGCTGGGAAGAGACTTCTTTCTCAACAACTAAGTTGTTCAAATAGTTATTGACATTTCCATGCCTAAACCAATAGGTACATAATATGAAATTTCCAATTTTTAGTATAAAAAATATTCCAGTTGCAATGACAAAAAACATTTACTCAAAATTGGGCAAAGGAGAAGCAAATGGAGTATATACATATTTTTCCTATTAGGAGTGATTTTAGTATTTTCTGTAGTTAGTAAGGAAGTTAACAAATGGAACCCTTGATGGACATTGGAAAGTAGCTATAATAATTATTATACAGCACTGTACGAGTAGTGAGCTTATTATGTCTATTGCGGTTCAATTCTATCCCTGATTTAAATTATCTTTCCCCTTGTTTCAAACTTATTATCATAAATTGCTATGCCCCAGAACAAAGGGAAATAACATTTTGTACTTGTCCACCTGATGTTATTATTCTCTTCTAACCATAAATGGATAAGTCAGTATCTAACCTTTGGTAAACTGAATAATGTTTACATGAAGTCGTTAGAGAATTCCAAATAATTTATATTTTTAGATAATATTCAACCTATATGTGTAATAAAGTGGCCGATACCATTAAACAGTGCTCAATACACTTTTAAAGTGTAGAGCTTTGAATAAGAAGATATAACGAAGAGACAAAAATTCCCTGTTACTCCGAGTTTCGTGCTCACGCACTCATCAGACAGTATTTAATTACTGTCTGATGATTTAAATACTGATTTAAAGTCTGAGTATTTAAATACTGTCTGATGAGTGCGTGAGCACGAAACTCGGAGTAACAGGGAATTTTTGTCTCTTCGTTATATCTTCTTATAATATTCAACCTACATTATTTTTTATCAATGTCACTGTACTTACAGAAGAAAGACAAGAAAACTTGATTGCTTCTTTATACTCTTATTTTTAAAAGTAATCAAAACTGAAAACAGATCAAAATTTGGGGTAATTTTCATGTAAAATAGGTGCATACATTTGGCCTCCCTCGACTTCCCGTCCCCCTCCCCCTACCCCTCCTTTTCTCCAATGGACCAGTTCACAAATCAAGCTCTCGTATCATACACGCAAGTACAAAACGGATTTGATTGTACGAAAATGACTTGTTAAGATTTGCGCGTATTGTTGCCAATTTAGCGTTTGAGTTTGCCGTGATTGCTGACTTGATTCTTTCAAAATCTTCGCTTTGAATTTCCAGCAAGTTTGCCATTCGCATATGGTTGAGCGGCGCTCCAGCAGCGAAAGTGTCAATTGTGTAGATTTCCGCCGTAGCTTCTTGAACTGCCAATGCCACCGCGATATCTCTGTAACTGTGGCCAGCTTTGAATTCCTCAAAGGCTCTCATTTTTGAATTTGATGGTTGATTTTTTCCATAGAGTCTCATTAAGCGGCGTGTTTCCTGTAAAAATAAATTGAAATGGTGATCAACCAGACGGCAGTGTTTACGACAATATTGAACATCGAATGAAATTATTCCCAAACTAGTTACTGCTATCCCACAGCCAGCATAATGGGGAATATAAAACTATTTTGCAACAAGAAACATGATAAAGGTTATTTGATAAACGTACCATTCCTGGATTATTCACTATCTGCTCTCGGAATCTCTTTGCGCTTCTCTCTTCTGAGTTGGAATCCACAGAATCAAGAGGACGCTTTCTGACAAAGGAAAGCAAGACACGTGATCAAACTTGCGCTCTTATTTGAAATAACTCTCACCACAATGCTCACCTTTCAGCCATGCTTTCGGTAGAAGTTCCTGATACTGAAATATTGATCGAACGGTTGATCGACACG
>JAEMPF020025616.1:69148-86648 GCA_022496165.2 Catalaphyllia jardinei | reverse complement strand
CAGGTGCTAAATTCTGTTTCATATATAGGCTGCATTCAGTTCAAAAAAGAAACATCTTATATTTTTAGTTGACTTCTAATATTGTATACCTGATACATGCATCCTGCAAGGGTAGTGCAGGGCTTTCTTTTCTTGTTCTCTGTGCTGGGGTAGAGCAAAATGGTGCAGCAGAGTCTGAAAAAAATTAAGCATCAGTATAGTAAAACTTACTGTTCAACAAATACATAAAACATTACCTACATCAGTGCAGAATCGATTGGCCTGATGTTTATGAAACAGAAGTTTGCTAAGTCTTGTTTGCAGACGGATAGCAGAATGAGTGAAATACACTGGACATAAAAAAATATTACTGTAGTACTTCTCGCCTGAATCAAAGTCAAGTCTTGCTAAACTATCTTTGAATTCAACATTTGCTTCTCACTTCTCAGATTTGTTATTGGGACATGAGCTACGAAAACAAAATGAGTCGATAAGAAGCAAATGTCAACGCAAATTATACAAAATTAAAATAATGTAACACGATCAAAATCAGGTTTTATATGGTTTATGCCACTTACGCCAACAAGACTTACAGCAAACTCGCTGTCACATAGCTAGGCATATCCTTGCAGATTCTTACAGCTTCTCCATTGGTCTCCCACGGATTCTCTTAAATAAATGACCTTCAGAGACTCAGAGACTTTATGTGGGAGGCGCGGTGGCCTCATGGTTAGTGCGCTCGTCTCCGGATCGAGCGGTCCGGGTTCGAGCCCTGGCCGGGGACATTGTGTTGTGTTCTTGGGCAAGGCACTTTACTCTCACATTACCTCTCTCCACCCAGGTGTATAAATGGGTACCGGCGAATTTAATGCTGGGGGGTAACCCTGCGATGGACTAGCATCCCATCCAGGGGGGAGTAGAAATACTCCTAGTCGCTCAATGCTAAGGAAACCGGGATAAGCTCCGGCCTGATGGGCCACTTGGCTCGTATGCAGACTTACCCTTCAGAGACTCAGGTCTCTGGAGTCTTCCACCGCGATTTCTAAAGGCTGCCATACTCACTTTACATCGTTCAAATGCTCAACCTCTTGGCTGATAACAGTCTTTTAGAATTCTATCTAACTAAATAACTTCTTCCTAGTAAAGATCGACAATACCGCAACTATCTGAAATGCTACTGGTGAAAGAATCCTATGGATGGCTCTGATTGTGAAGGATTTAGGGGCCGCTACTGGTTTTGACGGAGAAAATGGAGGTTTCGTATCATATGAAACCTTGGTGCATCCTGGTAGACAGAGAGTCTAAGTTTTTTTCGTATAAAAGAACTGCTAAGTAAGAAAATCGCAAGATAAATATACGCCATATAAACAGTCCACTTCAGGCGGCGTGAATTTTTTAATTATCATATTTCTTAAATTTCTATTTCTAGTTTAATTATGTATTTAATTATTCTTTTAATTCACTTTTTAAATTGATTTATTTCTATTATTTTTTTAATTCTTAGAGGTGTCGGCTGCTATACCATACTGGTCAAGTTTGTAAGGAAATTAGCCTGAACCATGGCCTGATCAGGAAGCGCTCATTCATCTTAGAGGGAAAAATACTAGTACACCTCTGCAAAGAACATGCCGAGTGAATTCATGAACAATGTTAAATGAAGTGCAATTTTCCAAGCGTAACAGCTGTGAACGATAGTGTTTTCCATGCAATAATTCATGTTTCAGTATCAATAAAGATGCTCAGAAGCCAGTGTTTCCTTTTGTTATAAATAACAGAATACGCGAAGTTGTTTGTGAAAGGACTTGATGTTCATTCGGAGGTGCTCGCTATAAAAGCCCGGCTATCAGTTCGAGCATGGTAGGATTCCTGGTGATTTCCTCGAACCAATACTCTGACGACTACATCATGTTCGAAAGAACTGCCTTGGAAATTCGGGTATAAAGCAAGCAAGAGAAGGAATAGAGACTGAAGGAAACGAAAATAGAGAAAAAGAATCAAGAGAATAAAAGTTTGTAGATGCCTGTCATTTTGATGGTTTACCCATGTCATTATGTCGATTTAGGGTGCGTTTCTTTCAGAAAATCTAAGACTGGATGCTTAAATCTGAAAACAGATTTTGCGTTTCTTTACTAAACAGATTAATTCAAGATCATTTGGATCATGGCAAAAGAACCAAACTATCCACTCTGGGCGAGGATAATTCGAATCTTTTTACTGTTTTGATGCACCATGATTGAATTAATCTGTTTAGTAAAGAAACGCAAAATCCGTTCTTTGGATTTTAGAATCTAATCTTGGATTTTCTTGAAGAAACACAACCTAAGTTCATTTACTTCATAACCTATTTTAGTGCCGCCGCTCATGAAATATAACCATCGTTTCGTAATTGCTGTGCAGCGAGCGTAGCAAGCGAGCAGCAACATAAACAGGATTTATGAAGAAATATAAAAGGGAGTACGAATTCTTGAATTCATCACTTTTTACCAGAATGCATTGTGCCACGACTGCTCCTGACCACGAACACGAGGTTGTGACACCGTCCTTTTTCGCGTGGATTGCACTTGAGAAAGGTTCGTGGTTATGGTTTGCTTTAATTTACCTGTAAAGACTGTAAAGCGATGTGAGCAATATCGTGCTTGGCTTTCACAACCTTTGCTGTTGTCATTAATGCAGAATTATCTGAACAATTCATTTATTTCAAGATTTGTATATAACAAATATATACAGGTCAAGAACAAAAGGACATTATGTCCCCTTCAAGGTTCAACCACCTTAACCAACCCAAACGCCCTTCAGAAATATATAAATATATAAGAAACTAAAGATAGATTCGATTAATTGTCACACAGTAATTTAAAACTTAGTGGGTCAATTTCCTAGCAGTCTTGCATCCTTCGTCAAATTCTTAATGACGAGAAATTGCCGGTACTTAAGCTTGTAGAATAATTAAAACAAACGAGAACCGTAGAACACACTAATTCATATCTGCTGCGATCGATTTGTTTCTATCCAAACATGAATTTAAGTTAAAACTTCAGCATTTTCACATATCGCCACGGACGCGTCCTCACCGCTGGTCCTTATCAGAGTCTGTCACATTCTATTCTAGAGACATGTGTGTATCAGTTCAGGATTTATAAGTCAGCTTTCTACTCTTACAATTTCCACATCTTTCATTTATTTGGATTTGGTAAAGAGGAGGCTGATGTGTATCAATTCATGTCCAAACAGTTAAGATCACCATGTGCTTTAGTCGCGATTACCAGCGATGCGTCATATGTATTAATGTGTCGTTGTTGTTTTCTTGCAGACAATTTGGAAATCTGTGCCACCAACAACACGAGGATGTCATACAGTCTTTTCACGTGGATTCCACTGAAATTTTGTTTTGATTTACCTGTAAAACGATGTGCAGGAGAGGGTGATTGACTTTCACAACTCTTGCTTTTGTTTTGAATGCAGTACGTGAAAGTTTGTAAAACTCTAAACGCCTGGGTCTGGATGATTAATTGTCACATCTTATTTTAAACTTAGTATGTCATTTCTTAGCAGGCTCGCTCCGTGGTCGAATTCTTAAATCAGATGAAGAGAAATCGTCATTGCAAAAACTTGTAAAATAATTAAAACAAATGGAAACTGTAGAACACACTTATTTCACATATGCTACGATCAATTCCTTTCCATCCAAACATGAATTTAAACTTAAGTTTTAGCAGTTTCACATAGCTGGGGATCGACTAGCGTGCGAACGCAGACATATTTCCGGCTGTCACTGGTGCCACCAGCAGAGACAAGCGATAGCCGGAAATAGTTTGCAGGCTAGCGATCGACGCATTTTCAATACTGTCAACACTCTAGACTTAATGCGTACTTGTACATAATTTTGTACTGAAATTTCTGCTCCTACAAATTTCACATCTTTCAAATTTCATTTTCTGGATTTTCTGGTGAAGTTAGGGGCGGGGGGGTAGATGTGTATCCTGTGTGTGTGTGTGTGTGTGTATGTGCTTTATTGTCTCGATCCCTTGTCAGGCCTCGTCATCGCATGAAGTTGATACATACAAGGACAGATTTTAAGTTACACACCACGACTTGACACGACTTAAAGAAATAAAGGGTATAATGTAAGACTTGGAACGCACAGATAGATCAATGACTACGTAAAATACTATGTCATTATCAACAGAATGCGCCACAGCATTACCCTAGATACCCTAGTAACTAACCTAATGCCGAGCTGAGTTATTTGGTAATTTTAACCCTTACCCCAAAAATAAACCCACTTAACTCCCCTAGCACGGCTGCCATCATCTACTATTCTACATTTCTTAAATTTCTATGTTCTGACTTTATTTTTTTAGAGAGCCAATATTTCTTAGAAGAAAAAATTCAGTCTTCACATTTTGTCAGCACTGCACTGATATAGTAAGCTTAAAGTCTTTTAAAAAAAGGCTGAAAAAGCAAAAGCTTCTGAAAAAAAGAGACAGAAAGAAAAAATGGGGGTCCAGAAGGGGATCCAGAAAGGGGTCCAGAAGGGATCCAGAAGGGATCCAGAAGGGGGTCCAGATTGGGGGGTCCACGTTTTGTACCGACCCATTGAAGGTGCCAGCTCGCAAGGTTTGTTTAAGTTCTTTTTGCGAAGTACAAATCGCATAGCCCTGTGTGCCATTGATGAATGTCAAGAATGGTTCAAGGAGGTAGTCAGATTCAGGACAAGTGCCTCAGCTCCGGCAATGAAACGATTATTACAGTGTTACGACGGTTCTCACTGGTACGAAATGAAAGGAAATACCACCAAAAGGGTTGGGGTTTCCTCAGTAGCTTTGGCTCTTTCCTGTTTTACGCAACCACATCCTGTCCAGAAGTACGTAATGCCAAAGCTAGTAGCAAGTAATAATGGTCTCCTTGATCGTTTCCTGATTTGTCTACCATCTACTGCACCAGTATCTATATCTGTCAGAATGGAAAGTAGCAGAACTTGGGAAATACCAACCTGTCCTCGTTTGAGCGATTGTACAAGAGAATATATGCCAAACACAACACGGGAGATTGAAAATACGACAAGAACATTATAAGGCTGGCAGCAGTTATGCATGCTTTGTATGCTGTGATAGGCCAGGCAGTAAACCAGAGGACTGACGACATCCCCAACAAAATTTCAGAGAGCACTTTGAATGAAGCCAGCGCCCTTTCTGGTCATTTCGAGAAAGAACGGGCCATCCTGCAACAGGTAGGCACATACAGTAGTAATTCGTGTTTATTTTGGTATTGCCATGCATAACGTAAAAAGTGGTTTGTCAAAAGAAAAAAGAAATGCCGAAAAAATGAAAGAAAGTAAGAAAGTAAAAGGCAAAAGGCGAAGCTAAAGACAGGTCGAATAAAGAAAAATATTTTTTATCAAAGGAAACAATGATTGTTATTGAAGAAGTACTAGACCTTTACTAAAAGAGAAAACAAAAAGATATTTAAAAATAGAATAGAGTGCAACTACTGTTTGTACTTTACCCTTCTCCAAAAGTCTGCTCTGGCAAAACCAGGAGAAAAACACGGGAAATGCATTGAAAATAAAATAATTTATAACACCTCTGATCCTGTCTCTATTGTACTCAATTGCAGCTGTGATCCATCTGACTCTATTTACAAATAATGAAAATCATGGTTCTGTTACCTTCTTTTCACATTGTCATACAGAACGCTGCGATTGGTGAGGTGAAAGCCAGAAATGTCGTAAGTGCTGAAGAAATTCAGGAAGCCATTTTAAAGCACCCTGGCACATTTTTTTCACACCGAAACGGATATACAGGAAGTTTAGCTCTCGAACCAGGCCAGATGGAGACACTGCTAAGAGCCAAATGATTCACCTACAATAAATCAGCCTTGGTACCTTTCAGCAAGTACAAAGATCTGATTTCTTCTACAAAGTTACTCCTGCAGCTGCAAATACTGAAGCCTTAGCCAATTTTGGTATATCCCTTGAGGAGTATGCCACTCATTTCAGGAAAACAGATGATGGGTTAACAGACTCACAGAGAGAGGCAGCGATTTAAAACCATCCTCATGGTGATGCTTATGACAAATACCTCACCTCTCAAAGCGGGATCATCCAGTCGGACAGGCGTTAGCATTGTGCAGAACACAGTTTTCAGTTTTCGATTTCCATTGAATTTTTCCGTGATTTTCTAGATATAGTTGATGATTACTTCATTAAGATCAAGTTGAATATGGACAACAACATGCTCTAATGACATCCTTCTCTCTCTAGTCATGCTACCACTGTAGTGAATGAAGAATACACGTTATTGTACACTTCTAATGAAAGATTCAGGTAGGTGCCATTGTTAATGTTTTGCTAAGTAATGTCCAATAGTTGTTCTTGGGATAGCGCTCTCATGCAGCAAAGGTCAAACAATGTACTGCCGTTCCCTTGTTTGTTTTTTTCTTGTAAACCTTTACTTCATTTTTTAACTAATAGACACGACTATGACCATTGTGGAATCAAGATTGCAACGTTTGAAAAATAGAAACTTTTATCGCAATAGACATGTTTAAGAAAGATATTGTTATCCTACTCCCCTACTTAGGTTTGCAAAGCAACCAAGTCGCTAAATGCCTAAAATCTTGTGTGTACAAATTCTACTCTTGTGTTAACCTGAAGATCGTTTTTCAGAGCACTTGGTGCATAAAATCTTTCTTTCCTTACAAGCACCGTATTACTCATTCACAACAATCCAGAGTTATTTACAGAGCAAATTGCTGGCATTGTAATGCTTTTTACATTGGTAAAACTAAACGAAGGCTTCACGATAGAAAAAACCCAACATTTTAAGGACCTCGCTAATCACGTCAAGGCCACTGGACACAACATCAAGTGGGATCATTTTGATATTGTAGTGTTGGCCCGTCACTTGTACTTAGGCCCTCCCTGAGGGAAACTACATCCGGGCTCCCCAGATCATGTTGTTGTTGTAACACGAAGTCCTTGTGGTCAAGCTCAGTATTAAAGTCTGTGCTCAGTGAGCTCTCGATATTGTTTGAGTCGTCTGTACTGCCCGACATGGTGTCAGAAGTGGGATCGATCCAATAAATCGGCAAGACAAGCACTCACGGAGAGTAATCGTACATCTAGCGAATTTAACGACCGCGGCGACTCGTCAAACAGCGATGGCGAACCTCAAGCGACCTGAATTGAAACTCGGCGGGAATATGTCAGAAAATTTCAAGAACTTCGAACTCAGATTCCACGACTACTGTATCCAAGCCGACTACCGAAACTTGGCGAAAAACCCCGAGACAGAGAGAGCAGATTACTACAAGAAACCGCTACTGGAAATATCAGCGCTCCGATCAGCAATGCCGGACGAAGCTTTGCAAGTGATCCGCTACACAATCGAACCCCAGATAGCAGCCGATGATCGGAAAAAACCATGGAACTGGATGGACAAATTACGACTTCATTACACTGGATCTATCGGAAGCTCCCTACTGGCGGACAGATTTAAATTCTGGAACACTCAGCAAAGCCCACACGAATCTGTTCAGGAATGGGAAGTTAAGGTCAGACAGGCGGGCAGCCTGTGCTCGTACAACGCACTGACAGACGAAATGAGCCACGACAAATTCGTCTTTGGCTTGCACGATGGCACAATGAGAGCTGAGTTACTGAAAACGCATTTAAAGCCGGATGGAATGCCTAAGAACATGCAAGACGTCGTCGCCGAAGCCAAGGCCCTCGAGTCAGCTCAAAAAGCCAACAAACTCATTACAGACGCCACAAAAGGAATTGAGGAACAAGTTAACTGGATAGGCCACAAACAAATGAAACTAAAGTGGGAGCCTGGAACCTGCTTTTGGTGCGGAGACCGACGTGGACCTCACCCTTGGAAAACATGCCCTGCAAATGGCAAAACCTGCACTAAGTGTGGAATTAACGACCACTTCTCCAGAGTCTGTCTCGAGACAGGCCCCCCTCAACAAGAACAACCACGGAGGACTACCCAATGGCAAGCTCAGGGAAGGGGGCGAGGCTACAGAGCACTTCGCGGTCGGTCCCAACCAAAACCCCCTCGTGAACAAAACGTACATCTGCTGCAGACGGGAAATGGTCAACACCCCGTGGAATACTACACTGATGACTACCAAGAACAGTGCTACTCCCTGGAAACACGGCAAATACACAGCATCCACACAAACCAAGCAAAGAAAAAATACTTCGTTACACTGCCCATGTCTGCAACAGGGAACAAATTCACCCCAGTGACATTCCAAATAGACACCGCCGCCACCTGCAATACCTTGTCTGAAGATACCCTTCTCAGGCTGATGCCAAACATGAAACTTAGAAAGTCACCCTACCTACTACACCCCTATGGCGACTCCCAGCCGCTGAAACCACTGGGGCAGATTGACCTTCTGTGCGAAAGAAACAAAAGATACGAATCGCTCACATTCCAAATACTCCCAAGGGATGTCATGATGAACAAACCAGCCCTTCTCTCTGGCTCCGACTGCGAGGCACTGGGGCTCATCACCATCAGGGCACATGAAATATTTTCACTCACATCAGCAGTAAAAGACTCGTCAGGCAAGAGAGCCCCTGCCTACCCAACCAGCTCGTCACAACCAAACCCAGACCCAGGCAACCCAACAGCTCAAGCCAACGGTACACTCGAGGGAACAAAAGGCCGCCACCCTGACCAACCCGACAGCGACAACCCATACGGTGACCCAGCAATGCCCTCACCTTCCAAACCTACAACGATCCCTTCCAAAAGACGTCTGGCTCCACCTGGGAAACTTACAATGGAAGACATACTCACACAGTATCCTGAAAACTTCGAAGGCCTTGGCTGCCTGGGACCCCCAGTCCATTTCGAAGTAAATGCTGACATCTCACCTGTACAAATGCCTATACATCGAGTCCCTGTGGCAAAACGAATCAAAGAAAAGGAAGCCCTTGACAGATACACCGCAGCTGGTATTATAAAGAAAGTAGAGGAACCCACCTCGTGGTGCTCCAATGAAGTCATTAAAGAGACACCAAAGAAGACAAGAATCTGCATCGACCCCAGTCAAACAGTCAATAAAGGTATTCTCAGACCAGTGTATCAAATGCCAACACTGTCTGAGCAACTCCATAAACTCTGCCATACCAAATGTTTCTCACTAGTCGATGTCAGAGAAGGTTTTCTACACGTACCCCTTGATGAAGAATCGTCACTGATGATGACAATGCACACATCCTATGGGAGATACCGATGGCTCCGCCTCCCATTTGGCATATCAAGCGCCCCGGAGGAATTTCAAAAGCGCCTCATGTCAGCTCTAGAGGGCCTTGATGGAGTATTATGCATCGCAGATGACATACTTGTCTATGGAGAAGGAACAACCTACCAAGAAGCCGAGAAAGATCATGACCGCCGTCTAGTCGCGCTTATGGAGCGCTGCTCAAAAAAGAACATAAAATTAAACCGGAGCAAACTGCAGTTCAAGCTAAAACAAGTCAAATTCATGGGCAACATCATAACTGATCGAGGAATGCAAGCAGACCCAGACAAGATAGCAGCAATCTCAGCAATGGCCCCACCCCGAAACAAAGCCGGTGTTCAGCGATTCGTGGGGATGGCCAACTATCTCTCACCCTATTGTCCAAACCTCAGCACCGTTATCCGGCCTCTCACCCAACTCACCAAGTCAGATACCCCCTTCATGTGGGCGCAAACACAAGATGACGCATTTAACAAAGCCAAACACCTCATTTCCACTGCACCAGTTCTCCAATATTATGACGTCAGTAAACCGGTCACACTTCAAGTCGACGCAAGTGAAGAAGGTGTGGGCGTCGCCCTGCTTCAGCCCAATAGTGAAGGACGCCTCCAACCCGTAGCATACACATCAAACAGCCTCAACGCAACAGAGCAACGATACTCCCAAATCGAAAAAGAGTGCCTGGCCATTTGTAACGCATTTGGAAAATTTGACCACTGGCTCTATGGCAAATCAGACATAGAAGTTCACACCGACCACCAGCCACTTGAGACCATCTGCAAAAAGCCTCTGCACAAAGCCCCAGCACGGCTACAGAAAATGCTCATGAGACTGCAGAGATACCGCTTCACCATCAAATACAAGAAAGGAACCTCACTCTACCTGGCTGGCAGACACTCTTTCGAGAGCAGCACTATCTACCCCTGTACATGCCAGGGTCACAGACTTTGAAGTATTCAGGACTGAATTCACAGAGGCATCCGACACACACAACCCTCGCCTCACAGAAACCACCGAATCTCGCCTACGCGACGAGACCAAAAAGGATGAACACCTCTCCAAGTTAATGGCCACAATCGCCCAAGGCTGGCCAGATGACAGAAAGCAGCTACCGCAACCACTACGAGCATACTGGACCTACAGAGACGAGCTAACCACCGATAATGGCCTCATCTACAAAGGCGCACAAGTTATGATACCGCAGTCCATGCAAGCTGAGATGCTGCTGAAAATCCATTCAAACCACTTTGGTCCTGAATCAAATGTACGCTTGGCACGAGAAGTACTATTCTGGCCCAGGATGAGACAAGCAGTTTTTGATATGTGCAACAACTGCAGTACCTGCGCACAGTATGGATCAAAGTCAACAAAAGAACCTGAGATCACTCCCGATTCCAACACTACCATGGCAGATCATCAGCCAAGACATCTTCCTCTACAGACAAAAAGCCTACCTTGTAACAGTGTGTCACTTTTCTGACTGGATCGAAGTGGATGAACTTGATGACACTTTGGCAACATCAGTCATTAACAAAACCAAAGCTCATTTCGCCAGGTTTGGCATCCCAGGTATCTGCCACACAGACAATCAGATGACTTCCAAATCGCCTTGCTCAATTACAGAAATACACCACCAAAAGGCCACACCTACTCTCCTGCCCAACGCATGGTGAGCCACCGGACACGAACGACGCTCCCAACAGCTGACCACCTCCTCGAGCCCATGTCAATCAACCGTGACACTGTATCAGCAGAAATCAAGGCCAAACGCAACGCCAGTAAAGCTCACTAGGACAAGACAGCGGGTCCAGAGCACACCAGCATCAACCTTGGTGAATTTGTGTATGCACGACCACCGACAAGCAAACCAGGCAACCCATGGGCGTATGGCCGTGTCACTGGAAAACGCCACTCAAGATCTTACACCATACAAACGCCCCACAGTACCATCCGACGAAATCGGATACACATCCGGCGTGCAGCACCTCCTCCTCCCCCAACACCATCTTGCACTCCACCCACGCTCCCACCTAGACCAGGAAACCGCCTCTGCAATCCTCTAGGATCAGAGCTGAATACGCCCACAAATCAGCCTACACAGCAACCACCTCCCTTGCTGGACAAAAGTAACAGCGGCCCAGATCTTGACATCTCTTCCCCGCCACAACCACAAGAACCAAGCACACCAGACACGGACCAAAGTGAGCTGCCTACCAACACACCCCTTGCTACAATTACTCAAGAACAGCTAAGGGATCATCAACCCAAAGTGAGAACACGCACAAGAGTCATCAAACCACCCACTCGGTTCAAAGACTTTGAACTTACGTAATGCCTACCATAACCGTTCACGCTGCATAACAGCACGACTGCAGAACTTTCCATGATAACAGTCCGAACAGAATCTTACATAAGGTTAATATTGCCTACTTTACTCTGTTTTGTTTATTATTATTATTATTTTTTTTTCAAAGAAGGGGGATGTTGGCCCATCACTTGTACTTAGGCCCTCCCTGAGGGAAACTACATCCGGGCTCCCCAGATCATGTTGTTGTTGTAACACGAAGTCCTCGTGGTCAAGCTCAGTATTAAAGTCTGTGCTCAGTGAGCTCTCGATATTGTTTGAGTCGTCTGTACTGCCCGACAGTAGCAAAGGGCAAAACAGACTATCTTTGTAAATAAAAAAAAAAACTTATTTATTCTAGAACTTGAGCCAGCTTTCAACGTCAACGTTGGAAGTGAAAAGCTGATGCTTTATTAATCTGTACTAGTTTTATTTGCTTAATCTAGCTTCCAGTCCCCTCACCTTTATTATATATAAATAGCTGTTTTTAAATTTCAACGGTTACTTTTGAAAATGTATGTAGAGTACTTACGAAACGTCAAGTCATAAAAAGTACAAATTCAACATGTTTATCACTGCTGTTTTTGTCTTATTTTTGATCAAATTACGATGGCCCAAGAACAAAAGCATGTTTACATGTTTTCAAACTGATATTAGTAAAATTAAACGTTACTGTTAGCATATCGATTACCTGTTCTTTTCAAAGAGCAGAATCTCGCGCAAGGAGTTCACCTAAAGATGCGAAAATTTGAACTTTTATGATTGGTAAGAGTTTGCTTTTATTTTATTTTAAAAAATATGACCATGGTCATTGTGAAATCGAGGTAACAGGTTGAAAAATAAACATTACTGTTATGCATTGCGGGTTCTTTTTCAAAGAGCAGTGTTTCACGCAAGTAGTTCACATGAAACGCAGGAGAAATTGGAAAAATAACACGAAAAGAGACCCAGAGTCCCAGCAGCAGGCACAGACCCAGTAAATCAATGACACAGAAAACTGGAGACCCAGAGACCCAGAGACCCCGAGGCGACTACAAGACAAGCTCTTACTTGCGAGACCATCCTTGACGTCATTGCGAGACTATCTTTGATGTCATTGCGAGACTACCTCTGAAGTCACTGGTGCATTTTACACCACACATAAGCCGAAATTGTGCACAATGACTTAAAGTCGAACAATGTTATTATTCAGAGAGAAGGTGAACATTATCATCCCATAATTATCAACTTCGGGAAGAGCGAGGATATCGTGAAATTAGAAGCCTACAAGAGAAGTGCACATTACCTGGCACCTTAACTCAGGGAAGGAAAAAAGCAAAGCCCACCCAGTGATATCTTCTCATTTGGAAGAATGTTACAATTGTCTGTTTCCGGTAGAAGCTTTTCTCGTCTATTCACTGAACTAATTTGCATCGCAACTTCCCACCGTGCCGAGGAAAGGCCTTCTGCAAATCACATTGTTTTAGCTCTTAGAAATATTGTTCCAATCTTGAAAAACTAGTAGGTTTAGCGCTCAATAGTTGTCTTTTTGCTTTGGACTACGGAATCGATGTGAAGGTTTTCTCCTAGAAACTTAATTTTGAAGCTTTAATGATTGCAGAGCCACTGGAAACGTATTTAAACTCAAAATAAAATGCATGCTGTGAGTGTTGAAAAAGGCAACCAGAGATCAAATTCCATAAGGCTGAGTAGTAATTTCACACATTTGTTTAATTTGGAGATATAATTACATATGGCGTCTGTAGCAACAATGCGGGCTTCCAACAGTGAACCAAAACGTATCTTATGTGGGTCCTCATAAATGCGGTCATGTAACAAGTGTGGTCCTTGTATAAAGATTTTTATTACCAATCTGTGCTGATTGTACTGTCAAGCATGGAGTGTTAAGTTGGTGCTCGCCCTGGCTGAGTAGGGTCACAGGTTACAGCCAGCAAACAAGCATTTATAATAAGTGGCTATTACAGGGCAATTGACCTTTGAGTGTTCCATCATAATCATGTCTGTCCCTTTTCTGCTAATCCTTTTCAGCTCACAATTTATTTACAGTGCTTGCTTCAGGATACTGATTTTCCTTCTACAGTTCTTAACACTGTTTAAAGCATTGACTGGGGGCAGCAGATGGCTGGCTTGTCTACACGGCGGTTCGTTGCTAATGTATTTCTTCCCGTTGCTATGCGCCTTGTCACGTGACCCAACCACTCTCAAACATGGCGTCTTTTGTTTTGCATCGTTGGCTGTTTTTGTTTGAAAAACAATAACCCCATTTTCCTAGTTAAGAAAGCTGTTTATATATTTAAGTCGAGGCAAGGCATCCAAGATATGATAAAATGCTGTTTTGTCCCTCAATTTTACAGCATTCACACAAAAATAATGCCATCTTGTGACCACCTTTATAGCACATTTCGATTTCCACAGACCTCAGTATTGAACAAATGGGTATTTCTAAGGGAGGGGATGGTAAGGCTCATATAAACCTTGGTTTTTGACTTAGGTTACCCCGGTGGAGTTTCACTTGAAAAGCGCGGCAGATTGAAATCCAAAAAGTGAACGATATTTTTCTGTTAAATCATCGATAGCGGCTCGGCCTTGTATTCCGTTATCCTTTTCCAAAGCCAAAATTAGAGATAAACCTTTATATCAGTGGAATAACATAATCAAGTCTTATCAAAACGTAAAACAAGATGTAGAGAAATGCTTGAATGATCACCACTTCGTGCAAGCAAAAATCCAAGATGGCGGCTTCGTGTACACCCGCACCCGAATGCAAACAGAGTAGGAAATGCTCGAAAGCGGCCGGCCATAAAGGCCGATGCAACTCGGAAAAGCCTATCAATTCGTTTTGGAAGTCATCTTCAGTGTTTAAACTGAACACACGGAAACGAGTACTGATGGATAAGGAGAATGAAATGTCTGAAATGGAAGAACAACATGAAGCAAAGAGACAGCTACTCTTCGATCAAGAAGAAGCAATGAAGACAAGCGAACTGGTGATTCAGACTGCGTTAAACGAAAAAGGTAAAACAAAATCCTTGTGAATAGACATGTGAATAGAAATGTGCTCTTTATGTATATTTCATACTCAAGCAAATTATATAAGTCTACCAAATTATTTTAATAATTACTTAAGTTATTTTACATTAAAAAAAAGATACACAAAGTCATGATACTTGTTCAGCATCAAATATATTGAGACAAATTACGAGAAGTAAGCAAGTAAAGAAATAATACTATAATGTCATGTAGAATATTTTTGGTAATTAATCAAGTGAATTGGTTTATATCTTACCCATCAAACAGCTACATAACCTTTTTTAGTAATATTTCTTGTTATTTTATGTTTAAATCCACATTTCTACATAAAACAGTTAGCTTAAACTTGAGCTAAAAAAATCTGTGCACTTTTTTTTACAGAGAAAGAGGTTTGTGGTCTACGTGCTGACCTTGATGAAATAAAAGCACAGGCTGAATCAACAAAAAAAGAGATTTCTGCTGTAACACAGCAGAATGAACAGCTTAAATCCATGCTCTCATCCCTTGGCTTGGATTGTAAGCAATTTTCAAAGTCTAAGCGAGAGCAAAATAGCTCAAGCCCAGAAACATCATCAACCACAAAGCATCGCAGACGAAAAGAGACGGAGAAAGCATTGAAGTTCATCCATGGTGGTACCACCGGCTCATTTTATGGAGCATGGGACTATATTGTTTCCACTGCTCCTAAGGAACTTGTTGGCGAGTTCATCACTGGTTACAAAAGGGGAAAGTTCCTACAAGGAGTGTTCGAAAAGGCGATGAAAGAGCACGAAGCATCTCCTGAAGCCTTAAAGCAAGCTGTGGCTACTAAGTATCAGAACTTTCTTTCCAGGAGAAAATTTAAGCTGGTTTGCAAAACTCAGACCTCATATTTTAATGCAGAGTCAGAAGTATGGGTTCCCAGAAATATCAAGTGTGTGGGAATAGATTTGCGGGTTCTACGACCCGCATCAAATGCTGCTGTAGACAAGTTTGTCAAGGAGTTAAACATTGGTTCAGCTAATCAAATTCCAGATGCTCCTGGAGTGTCCAGAACAGTCACTGGGCTTGTGTTCATGATTTTAGATTTACATCTGCGGGTGCCTCATTTAGCCAAGAAGCTTGTTTGGTTCAATGAACTGGAAAACCATTTCATATTCCAGTTCTCTGATGATGGTGCCCCAGAAACCAGCCAAATGACAATGTCAATTGGGAGCTTGACAATGTGGAACTTGGGGGACAGAGTTCGAAGCTCTGACTACCAATACCTTTTGCACTGTGTGAGCCTAGGAGAGAAACATGAGGCATTGGAACTTCTGTGGAAACAGCACACAGAAGAGATGGCCTTGCTGGAGGGAAATGTGTTCACTGTATGCGGTAAAAAATGCACAGTTGAGTTCCAGCCCAGTGCCGACATGTGCTGGCAGAGTTGGGCTAATAATGAAATCAACCAAGCAGCCACTTACCCTTCTCCCTATGCAAATGTGCACAAAGGGTCATTTTGTACCATGGGTGGATCAATTGGGTACTTGCCGTCTGACACTTGGAAGCCGTACACCAATTCAGACCGATCAGAGCATGCAAAGAAGGTTTCCACATTTATGTCAACTGTTGCAAGCACTCTCCCAGAGAAAACTAAGCATGAGAAGAAATTGGCTTACATGGCAGAAAATGGCATCAGACAACTTGCTCCGCCTCGGATTGGACAGTTTGCTGACAGGCAGAGACCTGAACCTTTACATTGTGAAATCAATGCTTGGCAGCAAATTTTGTCAATCATTTATTTGGAATTTGTCCAGAGAAGCATGTTTGATGTCTTTATTAGAGTGTTGAGCAATCCCATAACAAAGCCTGCAAATGCACAGGGTGACACAACTAATGAAGAACCATTGTTGGGCTGTGGATTATCTTATCTTGTGCCTTTGATCAAGGAACACTATGGAGATGAGAAAAAGAGGCACAACAAAATCCCAACAAGGCTCATTGGAGTTCAAGCCATTGCACTAGCAAGATATGCATACCGGTTAATTGACAGTTTTCATTGTGCAGATGAATCACCATCACAGCGTGTTTCACGTTTGGCACTTGGCAGAATTGTCCTCTCTCTACGACATGCATGTTCCATTTTCAACAAGGTATCAGCAACACAAGCAGATGTACATGAGCTTGATGAGAATTGCAAGCTTTATTTCAATTTATTGTGCCTTTTTTTTCCAAGTCATGTTAATGTCACCACATGGACAGTTGCTTATGCAATTCCATACCATGCCCTCAAGCTCTACAACACCTACAAAGTTGGATATGGAATAATTTCCCAGCAAGCAAAGGAAGCTAAGCATTCTTGTGTCAAAAATGACCTTGCATTAAGCAACAGGAGCATGAGTCAGGATACATCTGGAAAGTGGTGGCAGGTAATGAGAGCAAACTATGTCAGGAGCTTTTACCTCCCTGAACATCAGCCCATGCCCAACATGTACAAGTCCCACTTTCAGTCTCGTGTGCCACCCCATTGTCAGTCTGCCAAAATTTGTCACTGTGGCAGGAGTAAATTTGAAGAGTCAGATTGCTGTGACACTTGTCTTGCGTGTAGTGACATTGTGGAGTCTGCACAAAATCAGAAGCTTTCAGAAAATTTGATTTCCCTGCTCAAACCACTTCTGTGTACCTTCTGTGGTGAGCGTTTTGCGGATGAAAGCATATTAGATGCCCATGTTTCATCTCACAGACAAGCCCCAGTTTGCAGCAACAAGAATCCTAGAGATATGACTGTGGCTGAACTTAAAACTGAACTAAGGAAACTGAAGGTCAGTACAAATGGTACTAAAGATATCCTGATCAAGAGACTTGAGATGAAAATTGCTGGCGGTTGCTAAAATGAAGTTTTCTGGGAAAGCAATGGACAAA
>JAEMPF020025616.1:51991-69138 GCA_022496165.2 Catalaphyllia jardinei | reverse complement strand
ATGGTCGGCGCGCACTCGATATCTGTCATGTGTACATGACAGATATCCTGCGATATATGTAGGTTGCAAACATTCTTCCGAAATCTTACAATTTTCTGCCTAACAACACTTTTTTTAAGTGTAAAATGCGTTTCGTTTAGAATTTGTTGAATAATAAAACAATTATCCTGCTCAATCTTGCGGAATATCGTCTGATTTTAGCCAACTCGGCCTACGGCCTCGTCGGCTAAGTATCAGGCGATATTCCGCGCGATTTTGCAGAATAATTGTTAAATATTTGTATTCTTGGTTACAAAAGATAGCATCATGATATATTATACACATGTTTGGATCTATTAAAATGTACAAATTAAGGCTCTGGAAAACACATCAAACAGTGACAGCAATATTGGCTTCAATGATAGAGCTAATTCAATGCTATGCTCTAAGAAAAATTACAAAGCGCCAAGGGTCCCCAGGGTACAAGGAAGTTCAATTTTCCTGCTTGCCCTTCAGGCAAGCTGGAGGCAAGATGCACTAGCCCGGGGGTCAATTTCACTAGCCCAAAAAAATTTCGGGAGTACCATTATTGAAGAAATTCACAAATTAGCAAAAAGTTTCCCTAAAAACCTTTACTTGCCCGTCAGGCAAGTGCAGGATAAAATGCACTAGGCCGACAGAAAAATCTAATAGACCCGGGATATCGGACCTGAACTTTCATGTACCCTGGTTCCGAACCAATGATGGGATTCAGGGCGCCCAGCACAATTTAAGGTTATATGAAAAAAAGTTAATAAATTTTATATTATATTGTTGTTTGAATTACACTTCAATAATAGAAATGTTATAAATTTGTTTAAATTTTTTGACAGACAGTTCAGGATATTAAAAATATTATAAATAATTTCATTATATATGTCGTGGTCTGAATTACACTTAAATTTTGTATTCTGGATTACAAAAAGATAATATTATTATATACATGTATGGATCTATAAACATAGGCCAATTAATAGGCTCTGGAAAACACATCAGCCTTAACACAACAGGAACAAAATAAAATTATCTAGCTTTGATTTCCATGCCTAACATTTTTACAGACTTAGGCACTTAAGCTTACATATATGATATCACTTGGCACATGGGGATATGAATGCTAGTCTCTTTCAATAGTCAGCATAGGAAACAAGCAAGAGATACTATCGGCATGAGAAGTTAAAAAACTTAAAAATTTTATAGATACTGATGATATTAATTTTTCTTGTAAAACAACATTTTTATCCAATTTTGAAACTTGTCTTTTGGCTAATCATCTTAGTAACCATGATTACGCCAACAAGACGATAATAAAGATAAAATATTATTGTATCTTCACTGCGTGTGAAGATATTTTGGGAAAAAATACGGGTATTTCATCAGTATCCATATTATTCGGTAGTAACTGCAGAATACCCTGCCACGTCGAGTTCATTACCGAAAAGAGGTGGCTATGCCTGAAACTAAGGAGATGCTTTTCTTACTGTGTACCTTGTAGCCAGCATTCTTAACTTGAATTAATTAGTTTCTGCGTACCGCATAGCCTGCTACACGGAAGCTGAGGTGGCAGGGTATTCTGCAGTTAAGCCTAAAGGAAGTTTTATTTATGCATTCATTAATGCCTGCAGGCTTGTGTCCACTGCAAAGTCTTTATCAGTGTATCTTTGCACGTAAAAAGTAACTGTTACGCGTTCGGTCTTGGTAGAATAGCTCATGGTTAATGGTGTCCCTTCTGTCACCACAATTTGGGACTTCCCATTGTACACAGACTTTGGTTTACCGCCAGCCTTTGAGGGGACCTTCTTAAAGTGCCGTTGGGCGAAGAAAGTTTCCCCTGTAAATCGAGCTGGGGAGAAGAGCTTTCTTACTGAATCCATCTTGGACAATGTCAAGGTGTGCACATGATTCTTCAAAGTAGAAACATCTCCAGAATAACCCCCGACTAAAACCACTATGTGTTTAAACACAGACCAGGGGACAAATAAACTAACCGGGCTCACCAATCCTGTAGCCTTTGATCTGGAAAGTTTATTCTTCATAGACTTTCCAATTTCTTTGAGGTAAGAATCGAGCATTGGCCCAACCAGCTCCAGGTTGTTTCCCACAACTTCTTCCAGCTGGCCATCCATGTTGAGCATGCCGTAATCCGGCTTCCTTCTCGCCCCTCGAACCGCCCTGATCCAGTCTCTTTCAACTGAAAACTTCATTTCAACCTGCGAAACATTCCAAAACGTTTCTCCACGTTCCGAAGCGTCGGCTGAAACTCTCAAGTCTAGCTGTTTTTGACTGCTTTCGGTCGCCATTTTTTTTGCTTCGAAGCTATTTTTCTACTGAGTACCGCTGACATAATTGAGCCCACCAACCCTTTTGGGCGACCACCGCTGATATTTATGAGCCCGCACGAGTGGAAAATTTTTGGCCCCGAAATGCCAACGTGGACTGTCATTAGTATCCGGCAGCCGGCGATTATTGCCGGTTACTCTGATGAAAATCGCCAGCTACTTCACTCACGGAATGACCTCAAAAGTATAGATACTGAACAAGTCTGACCAGCAGATTCATATAAAAGGCTTGATAGAAAGTGAAAAGTAAAGCATCTTATTTGGGAATTGGGGGCTTTTCTTCCAAGAAAAACAATGACAAAGTAGGTTTTTCATTAAAAATGTAAGTCTGCTCTGCATACCAAATAGTTACAAGGGCTCCTCTCTGCTATTTCATAACATTTCAGTGTGACATTGCATGTGATCAAAGGCCGTGTGTTTATAATATGGCTATGAAGAGAGTTTGCTGGATAATTTTTTCACCGTTGTTTCTTAGACGCCAAAAGGCAAGTGATCAACATTTTAACACTTCAACCACAAGGTTGGCTAAAAGTGTCGTTTCCTTGGCACAAGACAACTTGATGTGATTAATTAGCATTTCAAGAGAGTCATTGAACCGGAATGACCTTTGCCTGGTAGCACAGCAGGAAAAGTTTGCCGAAAGTTACTGGAACTACTTTGGGTTTAGTTGGCCCCCTGGACCCCCAACGGGGCTCTGCCCCTGTACCCCACTTGGGGCGTCAGCCACCCCCAGACCCCTCCCCTGTGTGGGAGCCTCCAGTCCCCATAGCTGTCTACTTTCAAAATATCACCGTCTACTTCAAATCTTATTGACAGCCCTGGGAAACGGAACGGATACAGAAGTAGTCTCCTATGTAGCCGTTTTTGGGACATCACGCAACGCTCCCCAAAAAAAACGGCTGCTCACAACCGAACAACATTCCTTTCCATTGTGTTTGTGGTTTGGTTGCGGTCTTTTGAACAGACCAATCACATAACAGCAAAGTGCGAATGACATAAGCTTTCACGTGAAAGGGCCTGCAGTGCAAACAATGAGGGATTTCTCGCTTTTGTTTCACGCTGCACGCGGCACGCACATTACTAGAAACAGGCTGTGCGCACCTCATGGACTACGATCATGACGGACAAAAAAAAATGTGAATGAAAGCCCAAAGTGCAAGTGCTTCATGTGCTCATCGCTTTGTTCAGCTAATGAGAGAATATATATTTTCTGGAAATGTATAATTATTGTAAGTGTCAATCAGGGGCTGAAAGCTTCCTACAGATTGAAAACAGGAGAAAAGAGCGGCAATCAGAACCCACTGTCAACAAATTAAAACCAGCGAAGCTACTTGATTCCTTAGACCCTTTATTACCAAGTTAAAATAGATATCTTCCTTCTACACAATGATTTTTCGATTGAGTTCAAAGCTATAGAAACAAACACAGCTCATTGAAGCGCCACTGGTATTTTTTGGCATCCCTAAACAAAAGCCGGAAACCACATGTTCATTTGTGGCGTCTCCAATGGTGAGATACAGAGATGAAAAGCATTCTCTGATTGGGCAAGTTTCAACAGGCAAATTTGGCACGAAAACATTCTTGAAAATGGAACGGAAGCCGCGATTGGCTTTTTTCATGAAAGGAATGTGGTTCGGTTGTGAGCAGCCGTTTCTTTGGGGGAGCATTGCGTGACATCCCAAAAAATGGCTGCGGAGGAGACTAATACAGAACGGGAATGAGAACGCATGTGGAACGGCAACAAAACGCGTTCTGTTAAGCGTTCCCTGTTAGGTTTCTTCTGATAAGTACTGTAACTTCGTGTTCGTGTTCTGTTTATTCTCTTAGATCAAATTCTTCATTAATTTTGGACCCTCCCAAGGGGCATATACTTGTCACATTGGGAGCTCGTTCTTTCTATGCTGCTGCCCCCACACTGTGGAACAGCCTTCCAGCGGGATAAAACATCACTCAGCATTTTTAATAAAAAACTTAAGACATACCTTTTTAATTTATCCTACAATAAGTAATTCTTAGCAGTGGCACTTGGGGGTGGTCAATTGGGTATTTTTCGTATTAGGTTTTACTGATATTTTTATATATATATTTTTAAATTCGTGTAAAGCGCTTTTGATCATTTTAATGTTAAAAGGTGCTATTTTAAGTAATTAAATTATTATTATTACCATTACTATTATTAGGACTGTCCTTGCTTTAAACATACTAGGTAATATTTCCCTTCGGTTCATACTGCCACAACTTTCAGCCACTAGCCCCAAGTGTAGTGCTCGCACTCAGTATACAAGTACTTGTATGAAGATACACAGTTTCATTCTCATATTTTCCCTACAATGTCTTCCTGAATTATTGCTCAAAGTTACCACATATAGTTATTCAATTGTGCTCTGCAGTAACAGCTATAGTCTTTTATAGCCATTTTGGAACTACTGCTAGGGTTCTAAGACAAAAGATAGTACTCTATTACATTGTATTTCAATTTATTTGACACAAAAGACATATTATACTCTTTATACATACAGGTAAATCACTGGAACACATTAACTCAATGAACGACAAATTCAGAAGAGGACAAGAGAATGCCATGCCCACGAGTGGACTCTATGTCCTCTGAGGAGTCAATGTCAGAGGCCTCAGTTAGTACTCCAGAGGAGTCTTCCGCTAGCTCTGAACAAAAAGCAATCAAAGTGCTCTTATGAGCCAACTCATTCATGCTCTTAGCCATGAAATGACTTAAGTGTTTATTGTGTACTATAGTGTTAACAATGTTGGTGGTGCATCAATAAGCATCAAGCTTCTTCCTGACATGTATCTTAGATATCAGCAGGTTTACAATTGACTAATTGGGTAAATGAATCATTTGCTGTACAATAGATTAGGACAATATAGCATCATTCTTCATGTTTTGTTGTCAAGCATTTGAGTTCATCGTTTAGCAAATGTTGTGTCATCTAAATGAAGTAAAAACCTCATCCACTGTTTGCTTGTTACAGTTTATGTACGATATTTTACTCAAAGAAAATGTAACTGATTAGTGCAACATTTATCAGTTAACCTTGAGAAAGCTTATGTAACTGTTTTAAACATGTACCATGTTCCAAAAAATTCAGGTCTGAGTGAAACTAAAGGAGAATATTCTATACCACATGCATCATATTAAGCCTATTTTGTTAGTTTGGTTGCTTGCGCAGTGGGAAGGTTGAGTGGACAGAGAAAAGCATGCATGTACATGGATGTAACTGACCATTTACTTTTTTTTACTAGCTTCAATATAGTCTCTTGGAGTTTTATTGATGTTTTGTGCCACTTGAAGTCCAATAAACACACATTTTCATATTACGATATTCAAGAGCAAAATGTCTTGTTCACAGCACTCTGCAAATTTGGGTTGCCGGGCCTAGCAGGACAAGAGTCTTGAGTGAAAGCAAACGCACTGCAGATAACTCTGGTCATTTACACAGAAAGGATTTTCTTGTCCACGATTTGTGCAAATGGTTAGCAAAAATGCTTGATGGTAAGTTCTGTTCAGATTGGTCATATAGCATTAGCTCAAAAAACTCTTAATATTTAACAAACGTTTAACCTGATAATAATCCCAAAATGGTGGTGAAGAAGTTTCACAACAAAGATAGGTAGTCTGACAGTTCATTAACACTAAACAAATCACTTTGTTCAAGTGTCAGTCTTGATTTTTAGTGGTGGAAATTTTTCAAAACAGCATTTCAGTGTGTATCAGTCCAGGTTGTAGTGGTATTATATGTACCAAATTATATGTCTTATATTTCAATGAATAAGAACCAGTCATAATGACTATGTCAATATCTAAGGTGAGTTGGTTGAAGCTATGATGGTGAGCTACAAAAACTGGCTAAATGAGGCTGAGAGTGTGCAAGCTTGGTTTTCAAAGGAAAGCATTGAAGTCTGATGGAGTCAGTTTGCCAAGACAATCCGCCCTGCACTCAAAGTATTTACCATTTAAAGTTATTGAGTTGTCATTGTGTCATTTGACTCATGTATCATTGTTTACAATATTTACTTATTACTTTTTTATTATAAATTAAATAACTAATATGGGTAGCCAGGAATAATCCAGTAGATGTAACATTACCTGCTGCCTCTGAAGTTAAATAGATAAAAAAGATGACGATGTAAATAAAAATAATTTGGAAGATACTACAAATAGGGCACATCCCCTTTTAGTTGACCCGGGCCCAGCAGCACAAGAGACTTGAGTGAAAGCAAACACACTGCAGATAACTCTGATCAACTCTGTTTCCAGCAATCTAAGATACTGAGTTGATTATTTACCTGCATTTGGATCCCATTTGGGTGATTACAATGGTCACCAAATGTTGCACAGCTTTTAAAAATTGTCAGTTTTGGTATCATGGTTAGGTTCATTAAACCTGATGTCTTGTGTTGCCTGATCTTGGTCTACACATGTAACACACCAGCGATGATAATCAGAAACGAAGTACAGATACCATTCCACTTCATGCATTTCAGGATATCATCTGTTACTGGTATTATTCAACTTGGGGCCATTGTTATAATGCAAAAGTAGTCATTTGGCATTTCAATGGAAGTAGCAGTTACATAATGTTGTAAATATTACTGAATGGAGCTTTATAGCAATTATCACGCAGGGATCGTAAACCTGGCAATTATTTCTGGACTCCCAGTCTGAAACAGACTTTAGTTTAGTTCTGGGTCATTCTGATTTGACGTGTGGGCTGTATGTTTGGCTTAAAGCAAATTCAAACAATTAAAGAAAACAATATTTAGTCACCAGATATTGCAAAAGCTGGAAATCAAAATCCACAATGGTTGCCTTGAGCTGAGGAGTTTGCACTCATTAAGCCCACAATGAATGAGTTAAAAAGGCCTGTGCTGCAAATCTCTTCCATGGACAGAGTGCTACACAAAATCATTGCAAGCTTGCACAGAAAGATTTCAAGAACAAAGTATCAGAGGGCCAGCATGACCATTGCAAGGAGGGATGCTCCAGCATTCCTGTCCTAAATTAAATGCCCTGCAAAGGCCAATGTTTATAAAGCCTGACAAATGTCTTTCATCCATTTTAGTGTCTTTTTTGCATCTTGGCTATGCACAAGAGCACAATATAGGTTTTGAAGTGTACCCACTGTGTGTGAGTATAAAATAGTGCATCATGCACCATAAAGGCCCATCTCAGACAAATCTTGGCAATAATAGGTTGACTTGACCTTTTGAATATTTGATAACTGACATTGTTCTGCACTTAATTAACTCATTGCTGTCGGCCTGATTGGTGCAAAAAATACGCTTTTAAGAGAAGCCAGCCCCACAGTATTGGCAATATATTAATCAAAGAAATACAAATATTAACTCTGACTTCAATTTTGTGATGCAGAAAAGTGTCTTGGGTTCATTAATTAATTTGCAGCCTAAATTGTTTCGTTAATCATCCATAACAACTTTGATAAAACAAAAGTAGAGAACTATTGCTCCAAAAGCTCGCTCTTAATACTTGTTTATGTCCAATGGATTTCTTTCAAATTGTTTCTTGTAAGGAGAAATCCACTGAGAGGGCTTTTACTTCTTAGTCATTTACTTTTGATAAGTGACTTCAATCAAAAGGAAAATTAGGCTCATTACTGTTCAAATAGAGAATCTTATCTCGCATGATTTGTATGACTTTATTTCTCAGTGAGATACTTTTCTGACAAAAGGTGTAGAGGTCAGTTAGCTCAATAATTATTTCAAAGAATTAGAACGTTGTGCTGATTCAGCGAGACTGAAAAACAAACCAATTCAGTCCATATATTTATGTACTATAAAATCCAAGTTGGTTATTTAAGTATTTTTAACCATTTGCTTTCAGCAATCTTTTGCCTCAAGCCCCTAATAAAACATGGTTTATGAAAATTATTACATTAAAATTAACATTGACTTTATTTTAAGAATACAGAAAAAAAGGCCTTTGCAGCCTGCATTGACACTGCCCATCGTGTTCCCAGCAAGAATAACAATAGTAAGCCAAAGCCAATAGTTTGCAGATTTGTCAGGCATTTACTTAGCCAAAGAAAGCATCATGAATCATCATAAAGGAGTATGTAAATTGAACCCGGCTTCTGTTGGACAACCTGAGGATGCTTCATTAAGCACTGTTAAATGCAAACAGTCCTGGTCAAGGCAAAGAAGTTTAAAGAACAGCACCATTACCAGTACTGTTGGTCAAAGGGCTCCTTTGTTTACTTACAGAAAGATGCTATGTCTCAAGCTATCAAGATCAAGGATATTGGTGATTTGCTCAACCTGGGAAATGGAGACCAAAACTAAGTATATATCCTGAATAACAATTCTCAATGGAAGTCCTAGGTGACAGAGATGTTTGCCAAGCAAACAATCTTTATTAAAAAACCTTCCATTCTCGAATGTTGACATCATCTGAATACATGGTCAGTTTAATAATAGCCTGAATGGTGACTTGCCAACGACAAAGTATTACTCAGAAATCTTGTTAATTTTTAGTCATCAAGTATGTTTGCCAATACACTTGCAAAATCAGTTTTACCACCCATTAAGGCCAGTATGGTAATATATTTTTGCCATCCTTGCAAACACTTAAAAAAGCAAATTTGACCACTAATTTACTGGTAGTGTAAATTCAAACCAAATCCATCACTGCATACTACCTTTGCATGAGGGAGCAAATATGGAGCAAATGTTGCCTTAACAACCATTGCTATGGATAGTGAATTTTGTGCAAACATGGTCTTTGCCTTGAAGCAAACTCAAGCAAAATTGAGCAAAAGTGGTATCTGCTTCAGATTTGCTACACGTTTGTTATCCATGCAAATCTGTTTTTTGGCCAGTGTATAACACTCTACTATACCAATGAGGAAGTTGCAACTTACAACTATGAAACGTTATCAGGACTCCAGCAACCAATGGCAAGAGCAAATGCAAGATATTCCAGTGAGATTGCTAAAAGAAGCAATCCACATGATCACGTTTAGAACCAGTCATTTTTCTTCCAAAAGGGGCACCAATTATGCTAACAATAAATTTCTGGACAGATGTTGGGCTTTGCAATGGTGCAACTGGTTGTATTGTTAACTTATGCTACCAATCCCTGCATTGCCCATTGCCATCACAGTCAACTTCAGTGATTATAGAGGGCCATCTATTAACAATGATACAAGTATTGCAGGCTGTGTACCAATATGCCCAATCACAGAACCTCTGACACATTTGACGATGTCCATGAGACAGCAGTTATCTTTAGAACGTCCTTGGGTAATAATACTCAAGAACCACGGGCAGACACTCAAAATGTAGTACAAATGAAAGAACTTCTGGAATTTATTCTGTAGCAATAAGCAGACTTAGCACACATATGTTTTGCATTATTGAGCCAATGCCTTTTGAAAGACTGAATTGCCTTAAAAAATATGTTTAGAGCCTTAAAAAGTAAGTTGGTCTCCAAT
Source organism: Catalaphyllia jardinei (assembly GCA_022496165.2). Classification (NCBI taxonomy): domain Eukaryota; kingdom Metazoa; phylum Cnidaria; class Anthozoa; order Scleractinia; family Caryophylliidae; genus Catalaphyllia; species Catalaphyllia jardinei. The sequence continues at coordinate 59,312 of JAEMPF020025616.1, read as the reverse complement.
ATAGGCTCCATGAAGAAAGCAAACTATTTGTAGCAATTTTGTTCTCAGATGCTGAAACCAGTGTTCTTTTCCTTCTTTTCAGAGAAGCACACAGACAAAGCAATAACTGACAAACAAATTTCAATGTAGCAGTAGGTAAAATACTATATACTTAATAATAAAGATCTGGCCATTTCTGCATTTACACAAAAATAGGTTTGCTACGTGACCTGTTTTAATTTGTTTAAATTTTCAGTATCTACCTCTACAGCAACTTCTATCAAAAAGCTGAAACTCTCATACAAAGTTCTTCAACTGCAGCATTTAAACAAGTGATGGTATTGTAAAAGCAGTTTCCTTCAATCAAGACAAACAAAACTGTCTTGAAAAGCTGCAAAAGGCTCAAGGCCCTGTCACAATGTCCAACCTAGGAATTTCCCAAAGAGATATAAAGGAAAGGTAATATAATTCAAAATAAAACAGCAATCCAACATGTGTAGTATTTGCTGTTCAACAGCAAAGAAATCCATCCTTCCTCTATGGCAAGCCTACAATCACTCCAAGATGTTTCAACAGAGAAGCTCATAGAATGTGAAGGTAAAAGTTACCAACATTGACCCAGTAAAAAAAGTGACAAGTTGGAATAGTCAAACACTGCAAAAGCAAGAAGCTAAACCACACAACAGCTATTAGACTTGTTCTCCGGGAGAAATACCCTGAAACACTTACAGATGGAGAAAGAGATGCTCCAAAAAACCTATTACCAAAGAAAACAAATAGGTTTAGGTACCTGAACACAACATTTCTAAACAGTTCTTATTTGAACAAATCCCATCATTCATGTACGTACTGGCATCAATATCACCTGATATGAGCTCTCTCTCACAGGTGACCATTCAAGCAAAAAAGTATGGGTATTCAAGCCATATCTACGCATTTGGTGTGCTGTAAATACAAAAAGGTGGAAGTAAAAACATGTGAGAAAATTACCAGTTGTTCTTCTTGCTAATTTGTCCAAAGAGGTGCGCCTTGTCATCCCCAGTGGCTTTTAAGAATGCTTTTTCAAAACACCAACAGCATTGAAGATAAAGTTGTATTATCTTAAGCTTGTTATTTTTCCTCTCTCCATCTCTTTGACTTTCCACAGATTTTCTCTTTGACATTACTAATTTCATAAAAATTTATATGTAGGGTACATCAAGTTGTTTACGCCCAGTGCGCTTTTAGAGAGGATTTATAAAAACATGCCAACAAAATCAGATCAGAATCACAGCGAAAGCTGTAGTTTACACTGACAGCTTTTAGCCAGAGCACTCCTAATAATGCTGTCTGTCTTTGAGTAATTAAAAGTACATTTTACATTCTCATCTGTCTACAACACTAGATAGCTATTATTATTGTTTCTTTCAAAAATTACTGTTTTTGGGACTACAAATTTTAAATGCAAACTCAATCTATGCTCGCAATTGTCCTATAGAAACAGGAGAATCACTTTCAGTGGTTTTGTTTCACAGAGTAACCCGCACTTGAACTGCAAGTAGCAAAAAGGCCAGTTGATAGTGGTTGTGGGGAACTTAGAAAACTTAGTTTTAGTTCGTGCAATGACTAAAGTTTATAATCTACAGCTCAAATAATTAAGTAACAGATCAAAAACAAGTAGGAGTTTTTCATCAGGGGTTCCACACACCAAGAAACAGATCAAGCCATGACGTCAAAGGCGGAATGCTTTTATTGTTTCAAGGTGTTTGAAACCCCTGATGAAAAATGAAGCACAAGCTTTTGAGCTGGCTTCTCAAACTAGTGTGATCAACTTAAGTAGAATTATTTACAAAGAATAGGTAATTACAAGGCATGCTCAATAAGCCATTGTTTGTTGCATACAGTACATGTTGATAACTCTTGTGTATTTGTTGTCAGAAATAACTGGCAAGCTCTGTGCAGGGCACATACCATCCGCCCCTCAGTAACTATTTTGCTTTGAACAGGGTTTTAAAATCGAAAAAAAGTAGCAGGAGGAAATTGTAAAGTTGCCAGGGCACTATCTCATTGCAGTAACGGCAGCCTTGTGGAGTGGAGCGAGCACCCCTTCCCCTTCTACAGAGAGGAATGGGGAGCTTCCCCTGGAGACTTATGAAAATCTGGGTGCCTTGATTAAATGAAGTTTATTCCCATGCATTTTTTGCACCCCTAACTGATTTTTTTGAGTGCCACGGTACACTTATTAACAAGGGTTAGTGTTGAAAAACTTTGTAAAATTAATTGCTTTCAAAGTTTTACAAAAACGGTACAGTATGCTTTTACATTTGCATAAGTACAGTACTTACTACATTGACTTCTTGTACCTCCAATTGACGTGCAATGTAAAACTGAGCTGTGATACAACAGCATTTCAAATCAGTTGCATAACTTAAAGATAAACAGTTTTTTTATGTTTTGCCGCAAAATACAGCAACAAAATAATGGCAGACATTCAAAAAAACTCTGCTTGAAGCAAAAGTTTGCAATTGTTTTGTCTCAAGATGTGGAAACATGCCATGGCAATTTTTACTGTTTATTCTTTACACCCTAATACATGTGAAGTACAGTACCGCTCAGAAATAAGCGAACTTGCATACGCAGTCTATACGCGCATACGCGTATTACAATACGCGTATACGCGTATGACCATACGCATATACGCGTATACCTATACGCGTATAGGTATTTCTTTGTTATTCACCTCTAACTGTTTCTTTTGTGAAGTATTGTTGGACAAAACAATAACTAGCTTTGTTAGGGAAACTCAAAAAGCGAGAGCCGTTCGATTACAGCCACATTTGCATATTGTAAAAAAATCCTCAATGAAGCTATCGTATTTCCAATCTAGTTCGCTTTGAAGATTTACCAATTAGCCACCGGTCCAGTAATTATCGCTGCCTACTTGCAACGACTGCTTGGTTTTCTCCCTGTTTAGGAAAAGAATATCATCTGCGGCTAAATTGCAGAATACTCATCTGCTAAGCATACATTTCATTTTACCGCGAAGTTCACGGGAGACACTTCGATAAAGTCCAGCAATGCCGTGTAAATAGTGTCACAGCGGAAAAGCCGCGTCACGATCTTTTTTTGCTTTAAGAGCGAGCAAAATATCCAAGCGAAATGTTGTTTGAACAATAAGCTTTCTCCCACCCCAGGGAGTTTTGGTTAAAAAAGAAATGGTTCATTCGTGGAACACGTTCGCGACACATTTCGCCGGCTACTATTCCGGTTAAATATAGCGCGAGTTTGTAAACAACACGTTACTTTCTTTCAGTTTAAAAAGCGTTGCTTTCACATCTAAGTTCGTAGCTTTAACAAGAGTATCACTAAGTATTGTAAAGCAAATTGATTAAAGTTTTCATTCACGGTAAACACAAATAACTAAATAACTATTTAATTTTGCACGATAAAGTTTTTGCTTTCGGTACGTGTCGGTGAGTCGCTTGCTAATTGTCTATCGATTTAAGCATCACGGCAAGTACTGAAAATAAAGATATCTCCGGTTCTAATCGGCATAAATCGGCGATTTAAACGGTAAAATGATCTCTATCCGCAGAAACGATGTTTCATTGAAGTTTTTATGATGTGTCGCGAACAGGTATTAACTTTTTTGCAATATAAACTTTCCAAGACTATCTTTTGTACGCGCCGGTCGCTTGCTTATTTGTCGACTGAAGCGTCGCGCGGCGAGAAGTGTAGTGAAAATTTTGATGGCGTCTCTGGTTCTGTTTAGCATAAATCGGTGATTTCAACAATGAAACGATCTCCATCTGCAAAACAATGTTTTATCGAAGTATTTATGATGCACCGTGAAACTTTACTGCCCTGAATCTTGTCGACAGGCGACGGCTTATTGTTTTTGTCTCTGCCGTTTTTCGAAGCGTCACGACAAGATGTGAAATGGTTCTGTTTGGAGCAAGATGAAGTCAATGATTAAAACGAACGGTAAAAATTTTCTGATGGAAATCCGACTACAAGTTTTTCCGAATATGTTGTGCGACGAGAGTTTCTTACAATTTAAAATTATTGTTACGCTACAGAGCGCATTCTATATAAAAAATTTTGTGAAACTGTGGCTAGTGCTACCGTATTTGGCACGTAGCGATTTAGTCAGCCCATATAATCCCTGTATTACCCGGCCATTGAAACAACATTCAACAACTACAGTATTACAAAGAGAGCAACAATAAGCTAGCTCATAAATACTAATCAACATACGCGTATACTTTGTATATACGCATATACGCATATGGCCATACGCGTATACGCGCATGGGCATACGCATATACGCGTATGAGCATTCGCGTATTTCGCGTATGTTTTGGTTCACTTATTTCTGAGCGGTACTGTAATCCACTTTCCTTGAATTCAGTTTTAGAGAAAACACTTATGTAGTTTCGACCCCCCAAAATGCATTTTCCTGCAGGTCCAGCTCAATATCATTTTTGCTTTCTTAAAATGAAAGAGAGCTGCAGAGGAATCAACAGAATTACATAATATCGCCATGAAGTAGCTTCCGTTGATATCTTTCCTTTTACATACATGAAGTATTATCAAAATTAAGAATATGAAAAGTTCCTGGTGCAAATGCTTGAAGTAGCTGGTGACTTGCGCTGGGCGCCGGCTAAATTTGAAAACCTTGTGTACAATCACTAAGCCATTTTTAGTTTGCAGAGGGTCTAACAAGCCAGTTTTAGTGGATTTGAATCAAGCAGCTTGAAGGAAATGTTCTATATGTGACCTGGAAAGCGAAAAGCACCACTAACGCTTTACCGTTTAACGGAACAAACCGTTCAGTATCCGTTTAGTATCCGTTTAACGGATCATGTAAAAGCGTTTACACACTTTTCTCATCCGTTTGCAAAAATCTCGTATCCGTTTAACGATTCGAGCAAACCGTTTAAACATCTTCCACATCCGTTTACAAAATACAAGTACCCGTTTAAGGTTTTCGACAAACCGTTTAAACACTTTTCTCAACCGTTTACAAAATTTTCACATCCGTTTAATGATTTGGGCAAAGCGTTTAAACGGTTTCCTCGTCCGTTTAATTGAAACGGGTATCCGTTTAACATTTTGAGCGAAGAATTAGACGTTATTTTCCGGTCAAAAATTAAACACTCGCTTAATCTAGGCGAGTACGAGTCAAGAAATTAGCCGTGATACTAACTCCATCGTAAATAAACAAACACGGGGATAGTAAGCGTCTTTCAGCTAGCGTTTAAATATTTAAAGATGCAAAGTATCTAGATAAACGGGTTTTTCAAATCATTCAGTCAGTTACAAATAAATATTTGTATTATTTTTGAAATGAATGACATTAAATGCTACAAAGGTGACCGAAAGATAATAATCATTCGAACAGATAACACACTTGAAACTACTAGCAAATAATATACACTTGAAACAGTAAAGCAAACACCTCAAAACTTCAGAGCACTTCCTTTAATTCTAAAACGAACTCGTCAAAAGCTTGATATCGGCTAGTTGGTTTCTTCTGCGGCAAAGATTGTCTGGTCAAGAAAAACACAGATAAACAAAACTTGATCGTACTCACGCGTGTTCGCTTGATCGCGGGCATCACCACATTCAGCACTAGCCCAGAAACATTTCCCATTTACACTTCAAGTGGCACGTTATTTTGAAGAAATATATTTGTCAAATTTACTGTATTACATATGCACATGAGTGGGAAACAGGCTGTAGCCATAAAAACATCGTATTGAAGCAAGAAACCCCATTCCTGTACAGAAGTCGTTTATCCAATCAGCAGTCGAGAACCTGCATGCGCACGCAAGAATGTGAATAAATTAAAAGTGGTCACACTTTGTCCGGGTCGTTCATTGAAACCTTATACAGAGTCGTATTTGGCATCTGTTTAGAATCAGTGTTAACTTTTCAATCATGATTGACTGTGTAAATTATTTTAATTAAGGCAGTTCTTTCATTCACTTAAGAATTCACGCAAGAATTAGAAATGCGATGCATTTCAAACGCGCGTGCCCGAACCAATCATATTATACGTTTATTGTATTTCCTATTTAAATTTATGCCCTACGCAACAAAAGTGCTCCTAACAACCGACGTCAAAACGATAATCGATCACTTTCACGATGGCGGAGCTCAGCTCAGAAGAAAACAGCAACAAAATTATTGAAAAATGTACTAAGTTTCTGCAAGATGGTTGCGGATGTGCCCTGGGTGGAAAAGGAGTTTCATGTTCTGCAGAGTTTACAGAAGAGACAGTTCTTGCCAACCTAAATAACTGCCTTGAACTGACTAGTGGTGAACTTGATTTGGTCATTTTGACTAACATCCAAGCATTTACCCGCATCGACTGTGTTGGTGAAAAAAGAAGCAGGAGCCCTCGATCAAGCTTTTATTTCCAAGGGAGACAAATTTGCAAGGAAATGTTTTTACATGTTTATGGAATTGGACATGCGAGATTTCTTCGGCTCAAGGAACACTGGGAAGAGCATGGCCTTTCCCGAAGAATGCACGGCAACACAAAAAGAGTGCCTGAAAATGCGACACCCCTGTCTGTGGTCGAAGATTTCTGTGCATTTCTTCAAAACTACGTGGAGGAAAATGCCATAATACTACCGGGGCGTATTCCTGGTTTTAAGAGCGACGATATAAGAGTCCTGTCTTCGTCCGAGTCAAAAATGAGTGTTTGGCGGGTTTACACTTCCACATGCGAGGCTTCGAACAAACAGGCGGTCAGCTACAAAAAGTTTACTCATTTGTGGCAGGACTTTTTTCCCGACGTCGTTGTAGCGAAACCGATGACAGATTTATGTTTGACCTGTCAACAGAACACGACAAAACTTCAACGAGCTGCAAATCTCTCTGAGAGCGACAAGTCCGAATGCATTGCAGCCCAACAAGATCACCTGAACAATGCAAAAGCTGAAAGGGAATTTTACAAGTTTGTTTGCACCAGCTCTAAGGAAACACTTGAAACACTCGGAAATGAGGATCTTTTAAACCGCGAAAGCCGTCCCGCCTCTTCTTTAGCTGGCTCTGTGCACTATTCTTTCGACTACGCGCAGCAAGTGCACATACCCAGTAATCCTATGCAGCCTGGGCCTATTTACTTTAAAACCCCGAGGAAATGTGGCATTTTTGGCGTAATGTGCGAGGGGATACCTCAACAAGTGAACTTTCTTATAGACGAGGCAGCCGACACTGGAAAAGGGGCTAATTCCACCATTAGTTACCTTCATTACTATTTGGAAAATCATGGACTTGGAGAAACAGATGCACACTTTCACGCGGACAACTGCTCAGGACAAAACAAGAACAACTACTTCTTGTGGTATTT
>JAEMPF020025616.1:41597-45339 GCA_022496165.2 Catalaphyllia jardinei | reverse complement strand
GCAACCACCTTATTTGGTATCATATCTCAGCTTATCAAGGAAATGGAATCCTATAATACTCAGTCTAAACAACACAGAACAGAAACAATAATATAAAAGGTGCCTGTTTTCATTGTAACAAGCTTATTGGGGCCACTCTAAGTTGCTTAATGCACAAAAATGGGGTTACACTCTGCCTGTATGGAACACTTGGGTTGAACACAGATTTTAGCAACTTTTTCAGTTTTACCTGTTTTAGAAAAGCTTAAGAGCACGCTGATATGTTTCATTCCAGAAAATGTCCATACTTCCCACAAAGAAGGGATTATAAATCCTTGGGGAAGGGGGGTGGGGGTTCTCGAAAACAACAAATTACAAGAAATGTATCAAGTTCTATTGGCATTTCCAGAGGGGTAGGGGAGGAATCTTATATAAACAAAACCCTTCCATGGAGGAGTTATGGATATTAATCCAACTACACAATTCCAAAAAAATATGTTCAAGTCAATATTAATTAAGTAAAATTAAATCCCCCTTGTCTAAATCTTTAAGTAATGACATTGTCCATTCATCGTCATCCTTGTCAATGTCATATTTTATAATGTACTCAAGATCTGCTCCAACAGTAACATCCTCAGCAAGGCACAAGACAGTTGCATCAAACCATTCTGCCTGCTCAGAACCATCCTCAATACAGTTGTGCATTAGCCTTTTTCCAACAAGGAGAAGAGGATTTTCTTGAAACTGAGGCAGCATTTTTTGCTCCTGGTAGTTAAAACCTTTTGACTGGCATCTCTTAGCTTCTTTGCAAGCTTGGCTTTCTCTTCGGACAAGGTTTTGGCTCGATCATCTGAACTCCGGTAGGTGAGTCCACCTTCATTTTCAGGCTCAGTTTCTTGAAAGCTGTTGAGTTCAAGAACTTCCAGTAAGTGTTTTGCAAGCTGCTCAGCTGAACAAAACGACCTGTTTGCCTGCCACAGTTTTTCCTTGCTGAAAGTGTTCCTTTGTCGGAGCTTTTGATTGAAGGACAACTTTGTGAAACTGTAGCTGTGTGACAAGTGCCTTTTGTCTCTCGTTTTCAGAAGCAAACTTCATCAGACCATTCTTAATGTCTTTTTCAGACTTCCATGGACCACCCAACTCTGCAATGCTGTTTACCAGATTAAGTCTTTGCTGTCGCAATTTCCTTTCTGCTTCCTTCTTAGCTCTCTGTTTCTCTAACAACTTATCCTTCTGTTGCTGGAAAATTTTCTCTTTCCTTTCCTTGTATCGAGCCAGAAATGCACTGGTATTAGCCCTTGCATCAGCCATGCACTTTTTTTTGTCTTCGGGTGACAGTGAATTAAGCCAAGCAGTAGTTTTATTGTTTATTCACATTACAAGAACTTCATGGGAAATCAACCTTGCTGCAGACTTCAAATGCAAGAGCACGTCAAAGACTCCAAAATCTCTCTGAGATGCCATGTTAGTTGCAGGAACATTTGCTGCCTGTGCTAACTGTTCAGAAGATGGGGTTACATACTTTCTACCAGGCAGTTGATCTTGACCTTGTCTTTCAAAGAGGATGATCCAGGAGTTGAAAACAATCTCAAGGGCCTCTTGTGTCAATGTCTCCAATTGAACACTTTGTTCTTGAAAGAGGCTGTCAAACATGTCATCTTGGTGGATAGGAATGATAACAACAACAACAACAACAACAACTTTATTTATGGTATAAATTCAGCACAAGAAAGACTGTTCCGCAAATAACATTGCTAGTCTGGGCGGAACAGTCATACAAAGAAAAAAAATGAAAATAAAAAATGAATAGTAAATTTAAAAATGAATTCTTAATTTACAATAGGAGACTTACATAATTTTTAAACAGATTGTAACAAATTATTAAATCATTAAAACGTTAACATAATGAAGAACTCAAGTTCAATTGTACGCTTTTAGGGCAGAGGTAATTTGGGAAATATCAATATAGTCATCATGCTTCTTAAGAATATCTACAAGGAAAGAGTGGAGTTTTGTTTGGAAGTGTTTCTTGGGGAGCTCTTTTAATAATGCTGGCAACTCATTCCAAATTTTAGCTTGTACTCTTAAGAAAGCTCTTTTTTGGATTTCTAACCTGGATTTCTTAATAGAGAATTTATTTTCTGACAAAGACCGAGTGTTATAAGAGTGAATACTGGAAGTGTCGCTAAATAGGTTTAAAATGTTACTAGGTACCTTCCGGTTTTGTATATCATGCATTAAGCAGCAGACAGATTTAAAATAAAGAAAATTTAGAGGTAAAATATCGGCATGAATAAATAAAGGGACTGCATGTTCACATCTCTCTACCGAAAATATACATTGTAAATCTAAGTGCTCTTTTTTGAAGAACTAAAATTTTTGTCAGGTAGGATTTACTTGCAAGACCCCATGCAGTCAAGCCATAAGATACACAATGCATGTAGGGCAATATTAAAGATTGATAGATGTGCAGTAGAGTATTTCGTAGCACAAAATGTCTAAGTTTCGCTATAATCCCAACTAATCTACTTATTTTCACTATGATGTGTTCAATATGAAATTTCCAGCTTAAACTGCAGTCTATTAAAACCCCAAGGTATTTTACATAATCTTTGCATTCAAGGTGTTTAAATTTGTGCAGCACATTATCATATATCACAATTTTCGGTTTAAGTATTAGTCGCTTTTGGTAAGGTCAAAAAATAACATAATTGGATTTATCAATGTTGAGGGTTAACCTGTTTGCTGTTAGCCAGTTACATACCTTACGAAGTTCACAGTTTACAAGAGTTTCAAGAGATTTAATGTCTTTATTGGCATAGAGGATATTTGTATCATCAGCAAAGAGGTTAAAATTGAATTTATCCGGGGAGTACTGTATATCATTTGCGTATAACAGAAAAAGGAGCAGTTCCAAGACAGACCCTTGAGGCACGCCACAGGTAATTGTAGCCTTGTTAGAAATATGACATTTGAGTACTGTTGTTTGCATTCAGTTACTTAAATAGGAAGCAAACCACTCGTTTATTATTCCACAGAAACCATAATGTTCCAATTTGTTTAATAATATACCATGATTAACTGTATCAAATGCTTTCTCCAAATCAATAAAGATACCACACGAACAGAGGCATTTGTCCATGTTAGTTTGTATTGTATTAATAATATCCAAAATTGCATGTTGTGTAGAATGTGCTTTACGAAAGCCATATTGTGCCTGATAGAGTAATCCCTTTTCTTCGATAAACAGATCATCCTAGAATACATCAACTTTTCAAAAATTCTGTTAAAATTGGATAAAAGTGATATTGGCCTATAATTATTCGCATCAAGCTCATCGCCAGATTTAAACACTAGCACTATTTTTGATAATTTATCAAACAGAGTTGCTCCATCCAGTAGTGGGGATGCATCCATGCTCCATTGTTCAAAGCACTCTTGCATTCCCTTCAAATGGGGATTGAGTTCAAGAACAGACATTGCTGTCTCAGTTAATCTGAAAAAGGGGCCAGTGACAATTTTATCCAAAATTCCAAGGGCTTTAACTCCTGCTAAGCAAACAGGTTCTACAATGTCTTTAGCCACAAGCTGAAGTAAGCGATTTGGTGAAGGCCATTTGAAAAGGTAATCTTGAATATGGCTTTTATGGTAGAAAACAGCAGCAGCGTTGTAAAATATGTTGAAGCAATTGCCGATGAACTCAACCAGTTTGCTCTCCACACCGTTTTCAGAAAGATGTACATCAAAATACTTGGACACTCCA
>JAEMPF020025616.1:19097-36597 GCA_022496165.2 Catalaphyllia jardinei | reverse complement strand
CAGGAGGCCCACATTCCTCAACAGCTGCTCTGTGTTATGCATTGTATAATGCAAGTCAGAGGCACATTTATGTTTGCTCCTCATCATTAGGGCATGTTACATCATCCCTCAAAGCTTGAAATCTTGACATGAAACAGAAAAGGGACTATGTATTATATCTTAATATAGCACTGCCATGACAGCAGGCATATTAAGCTATCTGCATTAATTGAAAGCTCCAGATTGACCTTCACTGATAAATATATCAGGAACAAACTGGACAACATGTTGGTTGTATTCATTTTTACTACATAGTGGACATACCCACCAATGTTGGCTTTTGTTAGAAAAAAGTGTTTGAAGGAAATTTACAAAAGTGTTTGCATGTCGGCTTACCTTTTCACCTGTTTTGACTGTCAAGTTTCCCAAAACCGAGGAACAAGTTATAGCTGCAAGAGAAAGTCTTCAACTGTGGTCTGCTTTGCCTAATGTTGGTGGCGCTATAGATGATACCCACATCAAGGTTAACCCTTTGCAGCCCAGATTTATTTTGGAATTTCATTAAGTTTTCCAATGCTAAAATAACTTAAAACTGTAAAATATTGAGATTTAATGTTGTGATTGCCAAACTTTGACAGAGGCATCACTAATAGCTACACTTGACATTGCAGTGTTCAGAAAAATGTTTGATGTTGATTGACACCTGCCATCATATGTCAAAACAGACGAGTAATGTCACACAAATAGAAAGTTATGTTCTTTTCATGGCTGTACACCCCTGTGTTATTTTAGGAAAATTAACGATTGTTGTTCAAAATGAAGCCAAATGTCTACTGAGCAATTTAATACCAAATTTAACTAGTTTCAAAATTTCACACCCTTAGAACTTAGCATTTTGTCATGTGACGTGACATGTCACGTAACCCAGCAAAACCAGAAAGTTGACAAAAAAAAAAAATGAGTACAAGCACACAATAAAACTGTTATATATACATTGCAACACTTCCTGTGTTCCTTTTGTCATGGTAAAGAGTCTATGGCTGATGGTAAAGTCTAAAGCAAGGTGCAGGACAAAGGCCAACATCACAGTCAGGACAATAATAGCTGGTACTCTTCACCTTGCCTCCATCATAGCAAACTTTGCATCGCCTTTCTAATCTTTTCCCCTTCTCATTGGTTGGAAGAAAATCAGGGAAATGTCTTTCAACATGTCTAGCACATAATTGCTCATCAGATGGCCTTCCATGCTTTTTTCGTGAAGAAAAATTGCCAATCAGCTGTTTGGCAAGGTCAATCCGGAACAGCTTCTGACTCCGTTTTGCATGGTGTGTAGAGTCTTGCTCAAGTACAAAGCTATTATAAATGGATCTATCAATAAGATCATAGAAGACTCTGCTCCACCATTTCTTTCCAGCCACTGGGATGGGGTAGTAAGACTTCATCTGGTCATTTTTATCCACACCACCCATGTATGTGTTGTAAGATGATATCAATTCAGGACAAGGTATTTTGTCAATGGTGCCATCCCGCTGTTTGCGGTTTACCTCAGGAAGTTGATCTGTAGGGGCTTGGGTGTACGTGCCAGTTGCATGGACTGCTTTCTTGTCCATCCATGTTAAAGCCAACACTGGACCCTTCATTCTCCACACAACATCACCCCTCTTCATTCGTTTGATTGCTGCTTTGTCATAGAGGCATGCAGGGAACTCTTTTCGGCCTGATCGTAAAGTCCCACAACAGAGTATTTTGTTGTGATACAGTTCTTCAATAAGCTTGTATGAAGTAAAAAAATTGTCGCAGAAAATTGTGTACCAGTGGCCTTGAACATGTTGACAAAGCTTGGTGACCACTGAGTATCCTAAGCCATGCTGTACTCCCTGCGGGGATTTGCCTGTGTAAATGTCAAATTCACACAGGTAACCATTGGTGCTGTCAGCCCTACACCACATCTTGATCCCCCTCTTTATGGGCTTCATAGGCATGTACTGTTTCAGGGAAGTCCTTCCCTTATACTTTATCATTGCCTCGTCAACAGCTTGTTCCCGGTGGGGATTATAATTTATTCGAAAGTTAGTGTTCAGGTCATTGAGAAATTCTCTCACCTTGAAAAGCTTGTCAAAGTTTTGGTCTCCAGGCCGTGGCATTTTGCTGTTGTCACAAAGGTGGAGGTTGTTCCAGATCTCCAAGAATCTGTTCCTAGGCATAACTTTTGCAAATGCTGGGACTCCCAACACCCAGTCAGATGACCAGTAATCTCGCAAACTTGGGAGCCTGTGAATACTCATGCAAATTAGAAGGCCCAAAAATGCCTTTAGTTCTTCAAGAGAAATCTCTTTCCAGCTGCGAACATCTTTGTTTCTGGCTTGTAATGACTGACAGGCATAGCGATTTGTCTCTCTGAGGATATTTCCCAAAATGCGATTATCAACAAACAGTTGGAAAAAGTCTACAGCTAAGGACTCTCTGGGCATAACATTTGCTGGCCCAACAGCTTGCGAAAAGCCGGGAATATCAATGACAGTTCTTGTACTACTCCATTCAAAGTCATTTACACTTACATTGCTTGGTCTTCCTCTGCTAATATCCTGATCACCGTTTTCCTCGATATCAAGAGCGGCGAGGTTTACATCTTGGTCATCTTCATCTTCAGAGATGGCCACTTCAGGAAGCATATCGTTTTCTTCATCAAAATCTTCTCCATCAAGTCCTTCGATGTCAGAATTCACTCCATCGTCAGGGATGTCGAAGTTATCGTCCAAATAGTCCAATATTTCTGCCACAGTGTAGCGCCGATTAGCGCTTGCCATGATTAAATGACCTTTAAAATTTCCCGGGAAAATTGACAGTCGAAGGAAGTCAAAAAATCTCACTAAAGCAACCTAGAATCGTTCGAAACTATGAAAATCAAAGTATCCAAGATGGCGGTAGCGTTGTTTTTGCCTAGAGAGGTCTGGGGACTAAAATTGGAGAATCCGCTGTGCCAAAATCTGCTGTTTCTTGTTATGGCCGATATATCGGCCATTGGGTCACAAAGGGTTAAGACCCTAGTAGAAAATGGGCCCAAATATTTTAGTCAATATCAGGACCATGATATCCAGAGAGTAGTGGATGGAAATATACTTGTCTAGCATGCATGATGCATGAGTGTTGGAAAATAGCAACATTTTCACTCGGGCAGAAAATTGTGCGGTCCTTACAGGGCCACCGGTTTTGTTGGTGGGAATAACATATTGCCCTGTTTAGTTGAAGACAGTGCCTATCCTCTGTCTAATTGGCTGACAAAGTCTTTTCCTCAGAGAGCCAGTGACCCCCAAGAGAATTTAACAAGGAACTCTCATCTGTCCGCATTATATATATGCTTTCAGTCTAATCAAAACCTGTTGGAGAATACTGGCCCAAGCATCTGAACAGCAAGACCAATTTTGTGAACAAGATAGTCATAGAATATGTGGTTCTACATAATTTCTGTATAGGCAGGGCTCGACTTTAGAAAAAAAACTTGGGGCCAGCTGGCCCCTAAGTTTTAAAATCTGGTCGCCAGCACAATTTTTTTGGCCACCAAAAATTTTCGGCCCTTCGAGCTAAATATTTTTACTTGAAATTTCCACAGTACAGTAACAGACTGTCAACACCGCCATCTCTTATCGCTTCTCTTATCGCTCTTATCTCGATCATTTTGCCCAGATTTCTTTAGGCTTGATTACCAGTCGGTGTTCAGAAAAGGAGCCTGTACTCCTCCCCGAAGACCAGCACGATCAAGAGAGCGGCGGAAATCAAGCTTAATAAGATTTCTTCAGCTCGAAGGAAAAGTAAAGATGAAAAATCATACGTAAAAAGAAAACCCTTAATGTTGCATTGCTTTGTTTCATTATTTTCACTGACCAGTTATAAAATATATTTATTGCAGGGAGGAAATATAGTTTCCGTGTTCATTGGCGACTACATGCCACAATTCCATGTTCGTGTGTGTGAAGCTGTAATTTCATTTTGTAACCGGTGGGAATTGGAAGAGCTCAAAACAACATGTAAGCGTGTATTCAATGGTTTTTTTGGAAGCCTTTGGTCTCTTCCTTGTATTTTCTGTACAAACCAAACCAAAAAACGTTACATTTGAACGTAAGTTTAGCGAACAAAAAAAATTTCAACGCTGAAATAGACCTTCCTAATTCAAATTGGTTTGATCATCTTTCATTTTTTGCCGTTTAAACTGTTTATTGCAAGTTGAAGTCTTTGAAGCAATTCAACACATCCTGAGGAGTAATGCCAAGTGGAAATTCCAAAGTGTGTTGACGCACTAATTCAATTGTAAGCGGGGAGATGAAGTCAAAAGTGAGCTATTTTTTGTTAAAGCTTGATATACATTGCATGATTGGTAGAAAAGTTAAATTTACATGAAATGATCAAAATACTAACTGTTTTGGAAAACCTAAAGATAGTTTAACTGGAATGTGAGATTTCTCGTGTTTCAGCGAGACAATGAGAAATCCAATATCTACAAAAAACAAAAAAATGCCTGTGTCTGAGGTATGCAATTCTGCCGGTTACGATGTAGCATCAATGTAATATTTCTTTCACATGCTCTGTTGGAAGTACAAAATTTTGCCAATGAAAAAGTGAGAAAACTATAATTTTACTCCTGAGAAAGCTGCAACAAATATACAGTCGCTACATGCATTCAGTTTCTTTTCGATAATAATTTGAGCTTTTGCACTTATGTCCAGGATTGAACGCAACTATTGTTTAATTAGTACTTCATATTTGACAGGGTTATTTGACATTTTCATATTACTTCATATTTGAGAGAATTGTGTGTGTTTTGGTGACTCTTTGCCAATGAGGACACTTTGTGATGCTTATCATAAGAAATTTGAATGTCATTAGCGTTCAGGTTTTCTGCTCCCTTGATCATCTTGATTTTGAGGGGCCTTGTGTTTCCTACCAAAACAATCTGCTTCAAGGTTATTGAATCCATTTTCCCAATAATCTTCTTCATTTCATCAAAAAATGTGGTAGTTTTTCAGTTACCACCTTTTTGCCTCCAGTTCCAGTCATTGACTTTTCGAACTGTTCTTTTAAATACCGGATCTTTAATGGGCCTGTGTGATGGATCATGGCAACTTTTATCTCTCTCAATATTTTTGACTTTGGGCACTCTGCAGCTTGTTATCATACTCTGCCCAGAGGTCAATTAGGACATTTTCTTGTTACTGTCTCCATTTATCGTACACCTTTCAGTTCACTCCATCAAAATCGGTTGGTGACTCTGACAAGTTGGAGTAGTCCTAGCACTGCCAGACATTGACAAACTCTGTGAACTCCCCCCAACATCTATGCTATTGAGCCCATGCTTGGATTGGGTTTATGAATAAGGATGATAATGTGGCTGCAATGGGTGTTGATTTGGGTCTTCAAAACCACTTCTGGAAGGGTAAAAATTGCCTTCTAGGAGGGGGGCACATTTCTGTGCGCCATTGTGTGCTACTTCACGCGTTACAGCATAATGATATCTCCTATTTTATGTTGCACTTAATTGCATTATTTGATATTCATTTATTATCGAAACATTGGCATGCCCTGGAGGTAGGTTGAAGCATTTGAACTTTGCTTGCTGCATCAAAATTTTGTTGTGTCGCAATATTACTGTATCTCTGCACTAGCTATGTGACTTGGTTGACAAATTCTGTCAGTCATTGCACCTTATCAAAACAGACTTGATGCTAGTGTAGATCAACCCTAAAATGATTCTATTTATTGGCTGTTACAATGGAAATACAAACCTAGATTGCATAGAGCAATTTCATTCCTAATACTTGTTTGGGCTTTTCTGAAATCCCCAACTCGTTTTCTGTTGCATAACTTGGCTTGAGTTTACACCAGGACTAATCTGATTAACAACTCTGTAAATTGCACCCACACTGACCACTTGAAGCCAATGTTACACAGTCTTCAATGTCACAGGATGTTTGAAAGCAACTTTACACCCACAATTTCCTAGATAAGTTCTTGTTTCATTGTTGGCAGTGTAAGCTACCATTCCTGTAATTATTTCAAGTAACCCCTTATTATACATCAGCCTCTTGACATCTGTCATGCGATAAAAAACTGATACTTTGTTGTATGATTGTGAAATTGGGCAGTGGAATTTGAAATTGCTCTTGGAAATGAGATTTCTGTCATTAGGGGGTTCAATCAAATCAGCTGAACCCCTAGATTTTTCCCAGCTAACCGAAGTGGTGATCAGTCTAACCCTAGAGCTATTGAGGTTAAACCAGGGTGCAGACTCTCGCTTTGAATGAATGAATGATTGAATACCTTACATAAGTGTCAAGTTAAAATAGCAGTAAAAAAACACTAATTGGGGACACTGTAAATAAATTTAAATTAATAAAGCTATTTACAATTGATAAAATGAGTATAAAATTAATGGGATTATTTACATGTGTGCAATTGTTGAGTGTGGCTTAGAACTATGTATAAATACATATATACACTTAACAAACTGCTAAAATGTCTATTATGTACGTCATAAAATACAATCAGAACAATGAGCCTGAATAAGTGTTCTGTTTACTGTTAACACATGGTAACTCTGTCTTGCATTTTAACATCTGTCCTGCAGTCCAAAGTGTGACTACATTGCCTTTTTACAAATAGCACATTGAAAACACATGAAAACTGCATCATCCCTTTCCCTCCAATAGTAAGTCTTCTTCCAAGCAAACCTTTACTTTCTCTGTTTGTGGCCTTTTTTTACACTCAAAGGCAGGTTTTTTTTGTTTGGTGCTTGCCATCAGCCTGGTTTGCTTTCTTCTTATGATTAAAAGAATCAAGGTGCTTGTCGAGGACAGACTTAAGTGATCCAGCACAATATTACACAATGAAGAGAAAAGGAGGCCATTGTCTGTGTGAAAATGCCAGGATATTGTGCAGCTTGATCCTTTGCTGAATTATGGACAGCTAATTGAGGGCCCTTCTTTTTTGGCTCTCTGACAACAAATTTATTCAGACTCAAATAGACTGATAGACTAAACAGATCTAAACAAGGCATTCGAAACTGCCCATGTTCCTTCTCTGGCGTTCAAGTTCCCGTGCAAGTATCAAACGCAGTTTTTAATCAGTTGATGCTATTCATTGAAGTGCAGATGCCTTTTCAGTAGACATCAGCATTAAAACAAAACTTGAACCCAGGCCCATCACCAGAAGACACATGGAATGCCTAGAGGTTTAAAATTGTTTATGAACGAAAAGCGTATTTTAATCTCTGTTTTGGGTAAATAACTTCTTCAAAATGATCAGTCCATTCGCTACTTTTGCTTCTAAGAATGGTAAGCAGTTGCTCTCGCTTATATATAGCAATTGTCTAGTTTTGTGCTGAAATATGCCCCAAGGATGCGTAGGGTGTGAAAGTAGGCGAATTATGTGGATATGCACCACCACATCCTGTCAGATGCCCTGTATAAAGTTTAATATTTGGGAACAAAAAGAAGAACAATTTTTTTCGAAATGCTAATTATTATAATTATATGGATAAACAAATGCCAATCTAATTATCAGATAATCACATCTGATAGCTTAAGTCACAGAAAAGCACGTTCTTATTCATTCACAATGATATGAGGAGCATTTCAGTGAGAACCTACAGTACAGACTAACTTCAATGACTGACTCTGGAAAGCTGGTACACTAACTTAACCACCTCTTAACAGATGTCAACAAGTGCCTTGCAAATGACTTGTCCATTCTATAAACTAAAGCAATAAATGGAACTCCAAGGCCCCGTCCACACATACCCAGATATATTTGCGTCTTTAACTTTTTCTTTTTGGATTCGGCTACTGTCCACACACATCTGGCAAGTTGGTCAGCAAATCTGGATTTTTTTAAAATCTGCTTTCCAGAGTGGGAAAAATAAATCCGTAACTAGAAGTTTCCATTGCAAAGTGAAGTGCTGCAAGTGAAGTTTATGTGGATGATGTTTTTGTGCCATTTAGGAAGAATTGTGGAGGGATGAGGCAACATGAGCTACTAGATTAGAAATGTACTGAGGTCAACACAATAAACTGTTCACTCATGCAAAAACCTTTGATCGAGTATTCACAGTTAATTTATGACAACAGGATATTTTGTACCACGCTGTTTTGATTTTCACTGAAATGCCCCTCAGTTAAACTGATGAAATTGCATGTTAGATGTTTATATTCTCCTTGAAAATTGTTTTATGTTAACTTACCGTTGCAACAACTTGCATTAAACTGTTTGGGGCATGCATTCTGAAAGCTCATCTGCAATCAGGCTGTTACCCCACACCGATTGGATACTAAAAAATGCAGCCAATCAGGTGGAGGAAACAGTGTGACTGTTGTTCCTTAGCACATGAAATCCTGGCCACGGTTGCTGGTCACTTTGAAAGCTGCATTTGTTGAAAAATTTTTGGCAGATAGCACTTGGATTTTACATGATCTTTGATTGAATGCCACGGGGAAGAAGCATCAACCTTTCAGTTTATCTGGTGTTCGATTTGGAAGCCAGGAGATTCAAATTTCTGGGTGAAAATGTGCTTGGCACTGGAGCGGTTGAAATTGAGCTTTCCACCCAGTGACTCCTTATAACGTGTAGTAAGAGTCAACGCAAAACCTACCAAACGCTCAAATTTGCCATTTTCAGCTGCAAAAGTTTTGTGACAAGCAAACAGTTTAAGTGAATAGCATAATTTCAAATACTTTGGAAAGCTTGAGAATTGGTTTAGATAAAATGTACGCAGAATTACTCAGCATGCAAATGACGAGTGTCATTAATCTCACATGCAAACAATAACCCATTGACCTTTACATTCGCAGAAGTCAAAACTTTTTGCCCCTAAACTTGGGAGAAGTTTCACATGTGTTATATCTTTCGATCTTTCCACAACAAAAAATAAATCAGTACTGAACCATGCTTTAAAATAACATTCATCAGCATGTGGATAGTGAATGCAAACTAGGAGAATATTTTTACCCTGACATTTCAAAGTGGGTTTTCAAAGAGTATTCAAACCATTTCAAAGGGGTTTTCAAAGTGTTTCCACATTCTAAAGGGTTTCAAAGTATTCCAAAGTTCCAGGAATTGCATCAAATATTCTGAGAAACAAATCGACTTTAGTTATAGGAATTTGTACAACCTTCACTTTCTTTCAAACTCTTCATCCGCAAAGACATGGCTCTCCACACAAAACAGGACTTTCTCTTCCACATCGATGCCACTTTGATGGTAGAAGTTCTTCCAAATTGAAAGAGCCTCGATTTGGATTACTTGAAATTGAGGCAAATGCAGTGATATACATACATCCTTAATTTTCTCAAATGACAAAATGAGCCTGGCTTCTGGTGCAGGGAACCCAGGCTGGTCACGTATGCAACCAAAATTAATCTGCTGCGAAGCCTGGTGGCTTTGCAGCAGTGAATGATGGCATGTGAATTGTCCAGTCTCTCACAAACCAATAAAGCAATGTGGTGGAAAAACAGAGGCCTCCTTTTTCTTCTTCTTGGACTCATGCCATATCCTGTACCCTGCATGCAGCTAAATTTAGCTATGTTAACTGTACACTTAAACTTGTGAAACAGCGGGTCAACATTTTCAAGCTTCTGTCATTGTCTGATGAATTGGACATGGAAGACAGTTAAATTGAAAGGGGAGACAACCCTGTCCCCGATGATTCTGAGTTCCACCAGGATGAACCAGTGCATGGTGGGACAATTTTGTTAATCAGATAGTATGTGACTGGTGTAGGCCGTATCTATGTTTTTCATTTCTTCTAGTAGCTGTTTTTGAGAAACACTCAAAAGTGGAGTGTGTACAGGTAATTTCGTTTTTAGTATCTCCCTTATGACCTTTTAATCTCACATTAAGGAAATGTCTCCTTTCTTTAGCTGTCCCCTTGAGGGAGGAAAGGCTTGAGATAAAGAACTGTCTGTAATCCCAGCATCATTTTAAGGGCTATCCACACTCTCTAATTGAGGGCTGTCGGATCTGCCTGTTTGTGTAGATTTAGGACTGCAGGAACTCTTGTAGTTTTCCAAGTCCACATCAGTTGTCTCTATCCTGTCTGCTATTGTTGTTGTTGCAGGAGAACTGCAGCTTCCTTGTCATTTTTCTTTGGATTTTGCTTTGATTTAGACATTTTAAAGTTAAAGCTGAAAGCCTGAGTCAAGCAAGCAGAGCAAATTTTCTGCCACTATCGCACACTCTATGATACATGCTCTGAAGACATTTTAATGCAGAGGAGCCCTGGGTATTGAGTGAATCCAGATACCATTGGATGCTTGTGGTCAAATTTGATTTGAATATGTTACATGCAGATGAGGAAATTTTTGAATCTAGAAAGAAAAAGTTATGGATTCAAAAATATCCAGGTACATGTGGACAGGACCTAACAGACTGATCTGACTAACAACAGATGAATCAGCAACGAACATTGACCAATGATAAACTGTACACAAGTCTTGCAGCCAGTACCATTAAGGCTAAACTGATCAATTTCTTATAACTTGTCAATGGTACCAGTGGAATGAGCAGCTGTGACGACATTGTCATCATTAATGTTTGGGAATCCTCTCGATCTGATCTCTTCTTTTGAAACTTTATTTAGTTGTTCCAGCCTTTCATCTTGGGAGATTCCTTTACCTGGTCCATGTTTAGTCCAGCAAATCTGTACCATATCAAGTGATGTGCTTTGCAGGGAGTTAAAAGAGCTTTTATGGATGCTATTAATTTGATTCCGGCAACAACAACAACAAAATCTTTATTTCTTACATTTAAATATTTAAATATCACACCACCTGCAAATAGCAAGGCTAATCGAGGCAGGTGGTGTGTGGACGGCTTAAGATTTATTACGAATAGTTGAAGTGAAAAAGTACCAAAAAATAAAAAAGGTCAGTCACAAGAGAAATTGAGAAAGAAAATCGAGGTAGCTACTTAGATAAGCGGGGGCTAATCTTTTTTAAAATAAAATCAGGGCATATTTGTGACATTCCATCAGACAAAACAATAATGTCAAAAGTTTCCAAACTCTTACTAAGTGTTGGCCATCTCCTTCTTTAAAGGAATCCTCTGCATCACTAATTAGCAGTCCCAAGCTGATGTAGAGACATCCATAGTTGAAAATGTGATCCTCTTTCTTTATGTCTGACTTCTGTGAAACTGTGTACTCTGTAGGGATTGTCAGCTCATCAGAGTCAGCTGGAATGGGTTCTGGATGAAGCTTGGGGACTGATTGAGGTGGAGTAGTCTGTGTGGCAATTAGGATTTCATCTGATTACTGCAAGGTAGTTTGGGTACTGGTAGGGGGTTGTACAGCATCCTTTAGTACCAGACCATGTTTGGACTTCTCATGGTTGATTCTGGGTTTGGTATATTTAAACACTTTTGTACAACTGGAAAATTTACAAGGCAAGG
This sequence comes from Catalaphyllia jardinei, assembly GCA_022496165.2. Lineage (NCBI taxonomy): Eukaryota > Metazoa > Cnidaria > Anthozoa > Scleractinia > Caryophylliidae > Catalaphyllia > Catalaphyllia jardinei. The sequence continues at coordinate 25,185 of JAEMPF020025616.1, read as the reverse complement.
CCTTTTTTCAAGCTTATCACTGACAACTTGCTGGGCATCTCCCAGTTCTGTGACACTATCTGACTCATATGATCAAGTAACTTTGCAGCATGTTCCCAAAGCTGTCTTCTTTTTTTCTCCATACTTCCCTGGTGTAAGTTTGAAGAGAAAACAGTTCTTTTTGGCAAGTCATTAACAGATTCCATATCAAAGTAAGTTATTGCTCCAGATGCTAGAAATGCAACAGTTGCAGTGGTAAACACTCATGAATTTTGTTATAGTTTTCACTTTCTGCATCTTTTGTTGCATTTGAGTTTCCGGTAACAACTGCACTGGAGTTTTTAGCCTACTGTCGGTTTCCAAACAACTTTATAGATATGGTATCCCTGTACAGCTGAGTCGAAAGTAAATTTCCCCACGTTTGAACTGCGATGATGTGAACCGTGATGCTTTTTAGAGTTTTGCTTGACCCAGTCCAATCATGATCGAGTGCATCTTTGGCCATTGCTAAGTTACCCGTTTAGGAATAAGTTAACGATTGTGTTATGTTACATTTTTCCTGTAGAAACCGAGCCCTGAGAATTCCAATTTTTTTGTATTTCTGGTAATATCTGTATTTTTTCTGACAGATTACCTTTAGTGTGGTAATATTGATTAATGAAAAGAAACCGAGATGACTGCATCAATGGACATGCTTTACTGTGTGTTATGCTTGATGACCAGAGGATGTTAAGGCCCTGTTGTAGACTCCTCCCACATGTTTCAGAATGGTAAGCTTTATGGCATGTTTAAAAGTGATAATCTTGGAAAATTGGGTCAAAAGAGCATTTTAAGTTGAAGATGTCATAAATTCAAACAAAAAAAAGAGAGAGCAAATGAAACTTCGCTTTCTTTAGACTTGATAAATATGAAAGATGGCAGCAACTTCTACGTTGGTGTTTCAAAACCTTGATCGTTTGTCCTCATTTGCTTATAGCAAATACAACTCTGCTGGCATTTCAACCTTTATTTTTACTTTTTCCACAATCTGCACTTCCAAATTGGGAGTGCGTCTTATCTATGGATGTGGCTTATACATGGATGTTTATGGTACTAATAAGGCCTTCTGGTACCATTTTTATTACTTACTTAGCCAGTATGAATAACATGCCAATCTTCATTTTTAGGCCTTTTTGCATCCAGCCTCTCGAAGTTTGTCCTTCCATCTGCCCATGCCTTCTGAATATTGTGTGCACATTCCTTGGCTAATTGGTCATGTCCAAAGAAAATTAACTCTTCAGGGATTTTGCCGGTGCTCCAGGGATCTTTAAAGTTATTTTGGAGGGGTACAACCATGTCCTGGATGGTCTCGAGTATGGCCATTGTGTCTTCACGCAACTTTCATTTTTAGGGAGAAGTCCAAGAGGTACCTACATGTGAATAATTGACAGAACTGTTATATCACTAAAAAAGTACAAAATAAAAACAATTGGCTTACAAACCAGAGTTTGAAATTAAACAAAGTGAAGTCACATTTTTGTGACCATTTATGAAAAGTTAGTTGCAAATTCTCAAAATTTAGTTGCAAAGCATAAGTTACTTATTAATAAGTAAAGGGGGTAAGTTTCTAAAGAAACTGTGGTGCTGCATCGGTGGGAGTATCACAAAATAATTTGGTTTTGTCAACTGAGTTGATAATGTGAACTGGCCACCGTAAAGAGATTCAGAATCTAATGTTTTGAGCGCTAGCTCTTCGTTGGAGCGAATCGAGGAATTGTGGGTTGTGCGTGGTTTATGTACAGAAATATGGAGCTACGCTATTGGTTGGTGCCTGGCAACGGGAAAAACAGAATAAATTACTTGAATGAAAAGCGTTCGTTGATACCGTGAGGATTAAGAGTGCCAATTTGAAAAATAAATTTTTGTTTGTGTTTTGCATTTCTGTGCTTCCTTGATGTAGGGAGAGGCCACAGACTGTCATATGTTGTCAGCTGGTGCCATGTTGATCAAATGACAATGTCTCATCTCCAGGAGAGCAAAGTAAGTCATTGATAATCTACACAAAATAAAAATGTTCATAAATTTTCAAAAGATAACAAAATATGATGTGAAATGGTGAAGCATACAGAGGGATGTTTATCACATTGTAGAAGGTGTGGCAAAGTTTCTGGTCATATCCCTTTTCTAATGTGCATACATCTTTTATAATTTTAAATTCATAGTTCACTCAAGTTGCAAAATAATTGACAAGGTCGCATTTGAAAACACACAACACTAGCTATATAGTTGTGGAATATATAAAATATATTGAACAAGAAGCAGTGCTCACCTAGTGGGTTTGCGCAGGTCTCTGTTGGAACAGAGCTTGCACGAAGTGTCTGTTAAGAACCTTCAACATGTAGGCTTCTTTTGAAGCACTCTTCTCCGAAATGTTCAGAGCAAAGCATGAATTGTCCTTGAGGGTTGAAATGTGCTTGATGCATTCTCATGAATGTTGCCCATTTGTCGCATGCACTAGTGTTTTTAGAACTAATGTGCACTGAAATTTCCCCTTTAAGATTGTGAGTATTGTTGCATCCTTGGATGACACATCAGTGGCCTGGCATTTCATTTAGGCTTCTGCATCAATGGCAATAACTTGCAAGTTTAAGCTTTCCACTATGAAAATTAGCCATGTGGGGTTTTAAAGTTTTGAATCTGACATTTCTACTAAGTAGCATCCAAGCCCCTTGCTATGTGGTTGGAACAGACTTCATTGGTGATGGACAGCAAAACATCAAAACATATGCTTTGCAAAAAACACACTTCCCCTTCTGTGATTCCAAAATGGCTTGGACAAGTAAGTAAGCACAATACAAGGTTTTGAAAAATGCAATTTTATCAAAGTTTGAAAATTTGATCTTCATGACAACTTCACGCCGCTTTAAGTGTGTACCCCAAATTCTGGGGTCATTGAGCATTCATATATTCACGCTATTGTTCTTACTCATCACTTTATTAACAATGTTCTGCCGACAACACGGCATGTTTCCAAAGAGCGCAAGCTCTTTGATGTTTGTGAGATAATTTTCTTTTATGAACAGAGAAGAAATAAAACCCTAGGGATTAAGATAATGTCTGCTTGATTGATTCTTGGCAATTTCAAACTTGAATCAGATATCTTTGATGAGGAAGGGAGGTTTTTGTCAATTACCACAGATCAACCGAACACATCGGTCAATATCTACTCTCTCAGCGAAATTTTGGTTACAAGAATCGCGTTTGAGTGAACAATTTCTTGAAGGCCGTAAACAGCCTTGGAACCTTGAGAGTAAAGTCGAAAATTCTGCATAATCACTATTTTAACTTTTCTGAGTCAACATTTCGATCAACAGAGGTTTTTTTCCAAAGTAAACACAGGAGTGCAGGCAAATTAAACTTATGACCGCGTAGTACTTTTATCTTGGTACAAAGCAGCAGTTACAAAACTTGTTGCATGTAGCAATGCGAACATTTTTATTTGCTGATCTTTTCTTACCTTATTTCGTTTCTCGTTGCGTTTGCTTTAACATTCTCTGCATAAAGTTTTTTCAACTGATGGAACAACTAAGGCAAGCAAATAATCGGGAAGCCTAGGTGCATCGAACGTGACCAGCGTCATGGGACGTGACAAGAAACGGCAATTGGTCAGTTGTAGACAGTTGGCATGACAACTGGACAAAAATTGCAGTGTTCTTGCTCGCAAAGATTGCTTGATCAAAACAATAGCTGTGTTTACTAACTAGAGTCCGGAGAATTACGTAAATGACTTGCGTACGGGGCTAAACATGGCTGCATGGAGGAAAATTATAAAACTCACCGAGTTTTTATTTAAAAATTTTAAATACAAAAACTTAACAAGTTACACGCTGCGATTGTCGGAATTTCCACTTATGTGCGGGGCAAAACATGGCTGCATGAAAGAAAGTTATAAAACTCACTGAGTGTTTTCTAAAAAAATACAATCAAGGATTTTTAATTCAACTTTCTTTATTGAGCAAAGAAAGAAAATGTCATCAAATACATATTCTGGGAGGAACAGATAACATGAAAGACGACACTGCTGCGAATAAAACTTGCTGGCGGCTTTGAATCGAACACTCAGTCGGCTTCACAAAGAAAAGAATCCTAAATTAATTCTCTCCTTAGAGCTCCTCGAAGGCATCTAATAAAAAAGTTGTGGTCAAAGGAAATTAAAAGTTCCAATCCATGTGATCTGGGCATTCGTCACGCATCGGAATGTGTTCACCCATAAATTAACTGTGGCCGCTGCTCTATAAAAAAGTCTAATTTTGGCGTTCCGTGACCAAAACAACTCGTTCAAGATCTCTTTTTAAAGCTCTCGATATGATCTGTATTCAAAACTACACAAGCTTAAGCTTACAAAATTTCAAAATACGTTGCGAAGAAGCCAAATCTATAAAATATCTGCGGTAATTACTTCATAATCATTCACACATCGCGAACAAAAGGATATGTTGACAAGTCAGTTCACCCATGGTCCCTTAATTGCAGCATTGTTTCAGTTTTTTGAAGTCTCTTTGAAGTGAATGAGGTCTCCTTCCAAAATATCTCACCTTTTTCAAACCGAATGAAACCGAAATTATTCGGGATGCTTTCGGATGCTACCGAAAGCAGTGCCCAAAGGAATAAACTGAGCCTTCAAGCTACAACATCCAGCGGGATAAGCCATTTCAGAAAGACACATTTAAAGCGGCGTGAAGTTGTAATGTAAAGGCACTTTGAGAACAACTTAGTTATCATAGTCCAATTTAAGTACCTTTCGGGGTTTAGCCCAGCAAGATAACTTGTTCAATAGAAAGCTCTGTACAATTTTCTGTTTTGTGTAGCATTCCTTGTTTATGGCAAATGGTGGTCCAGTTCCCACTACATCTTCAGTGTTGTGAAGAAATTATCTTTCAGCTGGACCTGTAAGAAGCAATATTTTACAGCTTTGAAATACTTTTGAAAAGAAGGATAACCATTAAGGTCAAACAAGTATGCAACACAGCTGGATTGTGTCATGGGCATAGCCAGAATTTTTCAAAGGGGGGTAGGGCCACACTGAGCCATATAGAGGGTACTCACCAGATTGTCACCTGAATTTTGTAGGTTGTTTGCTTACGAAAAGGCTTACAAAGGGGGGTCATGGGCACCCCAGGACCACCTGGCTACGCCCTTGCGTGTACATTACCAACGTGTTTATGAAAGATCAACATCTCATGCTATTACCTGATATAGAGCAGATGTTGACATTGCCTCTATCTATCCAGGCCTCTTGACCATTTCTCCTTTTTATCTAGACATAGTTGTCCTTTAAATGACCCTAGTCCAGGTGTTTTTTTTTCTCTTTTTTTATTCTTTATTTTGTAACAAATATTTTAACAAATTGGATATGCCCACAGGTAGCTAGCTAATCTAGGTGGGTCATGCCTTGACTAAAAAAAAATAGCAGGTATACAAGTTTGCAAAAATCAGGAAGTTAACTAAAAAGAATAGGTATACAATTTTACAGAAATCAGGAAGTTAACCAAAAAGAGTTAGTATAGAAACAAAGATACTACAAAAATACTTATTCTGAAAATACATTAAGATCGTAACAAAATTTGACCTTTTGAATGAGATTTCGTATGTCACGATAGGAGTTTTCCGAAGACAGACTAGTGAAAAGTAATCTTTTAATTGTTCTTTTAGAGTCATGTTTTTTGAAGATTTCTTAATGTAAGAGGCATCTCATTCCAAATTTTTGTTCCAGTGAAAACGACTTCAATTGAATAGAGCCTAGAGCTTTGTGTGTAAAAGTTGTGCAAAGCAGAGGATCAGGTATTATAGAGGTGAATATTGGAAATGTCTTGAAACAGGTCTCAAATATTTATAGGCACATTTCTAATATCAAACATCAGGTTAGCTGTAAGTTCATAATAAGAAAATTGTAGCCGTAAAATGTTGGCATTGGAAAAAAGAGGAATTGCATGCTGATTGCAGTCAAAAATATATAAAACATAGAGCTCCTTTTTGCAGCTTAAGAAGCTTATCAAGATATGATTTACGTGCGTGGCCCCCAACTATCAGCCCATAGCTCAAATAAGTGTGTTGGGAGATTCGTCATAGA
>JAEMPF020025616.1:6597-14097 GCA_022496165.2 Catalaphyllia jardinei | reverse complement strand
ACGTTTTTGCTGAACAGCAGTGACCTTTTAGCATGGATTGTTATGTCAAGTGCACGTTCATTAATGGGTTGGTAACTATTGGCAAAATCCAACACTTTGCAGAGTAGTTTCTCCGTTGTTGGGTAAATATCACTCACATCAAAACATGATAAGAGATAGTGGGTCTTTGTTGCAGGTTGTTCAACCATTTGAGAATGCTGGATGTGTTTTTCCACTGATGATCATTGTTTTATTGCTGATGGTTTTGTTGATATCATCAAAGATATGGTTACTTATCATAGCAATTTCAGATTTGGATGGATTGATTAAGCAGCAGTCCAGGTAGTCTTGGAATGGAGGTTTGTGATCTTTCAAAGTGAGAAATGATTTCTTTTCAGCGAGGTTTTTAATGTGGTCGTCTAGTTTGAAATTTTCAGCTATTTTTGCACAGTGTGCAGTTCACGTTTCTCTAACTTTTCCACTTGATTTCTTGTAGGTGACATCAACCTGCAGACATTGTAAGAAATTATTGTGAAGTACTGTGTTTACCGGATATAGATTCACCTGATCATTGAGGATTTTTGCCTTCTAATCACATCTTGACATGTCATGCTGGTAAGTATTGTTCCCCATTTTCAAATTTGTTTATCTTTACATGTTACTGTTATTGTTGTCAGTTGCCTGATGTAATCTGCCCAACTGGCGAGACAAGCCTTGAAAGAAAGTAACTGATTTCCTAATGTTTCTGCATTTCACAAATTTTCCATAGTTACATTTGCATTTCTATTCGCTAGTAATTGAGACATTTTCATTGGTTACTATATGTACTATACCAGGCGCTTGGAAGGGTACAAATGTACAGAAAATGGAAATCTAGATATAGCTAAGGATTGTCCTCTGGTAACCATTAAGGGCACCTGGTACCAATAAGGGTTGCCTACTGGAGGTTCACTGACTTTTCCTACATAACCAGGTATGGCCAAGGGTTGGCCAACAGGTTGCAGAGCACCTGGTACTGCCAAGGGTTGACCAACTAGTTGCAGAGCACCTGGTACTGCCAAGGGTTAACCAAATAGTTGCACAGCACCTGGAACTGGAAGGGTTGGCCAACTGGTTGCACAGACAGTGGTTTACCATTGAAAACTGGAGATGGTTGACCGACTGGTACTGACAAGGGTTGGCTAACTGGTTGCACAGCACCTGGTACCACCAAGGGTTGGTTAGCTGGTTGCACAGCACTTGGTACTGCCAAAGGTTGGCTGCTGAAAAAGAGTGTACGAAAAGGTGCATTAGCCACAAAGAAATGTTGAGCACCAGGAACTTGGAATTGGTTTGTATCTATAGGCAGTTGGCCAAATGCAACTTGGAGAATGGTCTGTAGTCCAGCTGTGTCTGTCATTACCACAGCTTGCTGTTGGTTTTTTTCTAGCAGCTCCGTTAGGTCCATATGATATTGCATGTGGCTCAAGCTCTTTTCTTATGTCATGTAATTTCAATCCAGACCAGGAAAGTAGTTACTTCATACCATTGAAAAACCTGAAAATGGTTTTAATAGAGAAACACAGATGACCTTTGAATAGCTTTTCCTTCTTGTAAGCTCTGTTAATGTGTACATCTTTAAATCTCATTCATTCTTGTAGTATTTTATATTGGTATTTTCTTTTTCATTTGTTTTCAAATAGTCATTTCCTGCTTTTTATTTTATGGAGCACCTCTGGAAACCATGTGTAAATAGCAGTATAGTATGTTAAAATGATCCTAAATGGTCTGTAGGCTAAGTGACAGCGAACCTGTCCATACAAGAAATTTTAGGTAATAATTAATACTTTAATAATAAAAAAAACAATAAAGACCTTTATTTTGTGGAGTGGGGGTAAAAGTGGCTGCTTGTGAGGGTATATTATGGGGAACAGCTTGCATTTTGTCTCCATGGTATTTACTCCATTGAAAAACCTAAGAGTATATATTTCAAAAGTTTTAAATGTAATGTGTCTTAGTATGGATCTTTTTTTGGAATAAATGTATTTTATGGTAAACATTTAGTTTTACCTCCTTTTCCATCAGTTTACCACATCTTCTCTATAGTTCATAGATATCTCTTATTTCTAACCTTGTGCATGAGTACAGAAGAAAATTGTTTGTTCCTTGGTGGCCTGGGTACTTTTACAAGCTCTCAAATGATCACATTAGTCTGTCGACAAAGAAAATAATGAAACCTCATTTATTTCATGCTTGAAGACTTCCAGCATGGTTGAAGAATTTTTAAAGACAATCACCAACGTTGGCACCAAGAATTTTCCCAGGTGAAGTTGTAGGTCACTTGTAGCCTTAACTGAAAAATAAAATGGCCCAAGCTGAGCCAAGCCACTTACCAGTGCATCTGCTGGCAGGGGAGGCATACATTTCATTTATCATGTATATTCTTCCATCCTTGCACACCCCTTTAAACTGGACATTGTCTGTCAAATCATTCTATTTTTCACGAGGGGAGAAAAAAACAAGTGTCAATGTTTTATTTTTTTGCATAGGGACAAAAGTTTAATTAACATGTGATGACTGTTTATGCTGTTAAAGTTTTTTTGTATACTTGTAAACGTAATTAAGAACATAAAGTCACTTAGTTGTATAATGAAAAGAGAATGTTATAATTCTTAGCATATTAGCCACCACTTCTTCAGCTGTGATGCAGCACAGCAATTTCCTGGTTGTGACAAATAGCTGGAAAGAACAAAAAAGAAATTAATTTCAAAACTGAACTCATTTTTGCTCCAAAAAGTGCAAAACTATTAGTTTTGTCGTCAAAACAAAGTGCATCATCAGAAAATAATGAGAAGGGAGTTAATGAAAGCAAAAGAGGCAGGAACAGAATATTGAGGCCTCTTGACAAGTACTTTCTTGTCATGTGTAGACACAGACAAGGATTTTGGGAGGAGCACCTCTGCCACCTTTTTCAAATATCCATGTCTATTGATTACCTGGATCAACTGCATGTATATGAAACTAAATAAACATCTGGCCCTCAAGACAGGTTATTGACAGGACCATGCTTGAAGACTTTAAAAAGAAGTATGGCTCTACAAGTCTTATAATTGACTGCACAGAAAGTAGGTGCCAAATGCCTAGCAGCTTACATTTGAATGGTGAGCTTTTTAGGAACTACAAGCACCACACCACCCTAAAAGGCTTTAAAGTCAGCTCTACACTGGAAGCATTTCAGACAGAGACATTGTTGTGAGAAGTGGGCTTTTGGACTTTAAGGGTTGTACCATTCAAGATTTGTTGCCATTGGAAGTTAGCTCAAATGCCTGCAGAAGATGTTATTTTGACCCAAGAAATAGCAAGCCTGTGCATACATGTTAAGTAATGGTCTAGATAAGAACTATAGCATTTTCTATTGTTCTGCGGCAATACGCTTTCCCCACATGGAAACGGTTGTGTTTTTAGACGAAGAATTAATCAATCGATGAAAAGCAGGTTTATGAAATAAAATGTATTTAAACTCTATTTTGAAAGGTAGTTTCCTTTGTGTGAAAACATTTTAACCAATCACAACAGTCGTAAACAAAGACAATAAAAGCCTCAAATTTTCCAATGTTCCCCACATAGGATTATTGTGGTATTTAGACTCGGAAGAGATTTTGTCGAAAGGAAAATAGTTGAAAAATTAAAGATGAATAAAGATCCAGCTACCTGAAGTTTTAGTAGATTTTGCTGATTGAGCCAATCAGAAGTATGATTAACAATAGCAATGTTCTGCAAAAGTTAGCACCTTTCTGCATTCCTTGCCGTGTGTGCTTTCCTTCTTACATGGACCGTTACTTAAAAGGGCAATAAAAAAAATAAAGAACTTTCACATCTGGGATGGAGTTGTGCCTTTCCACCAGTTTACACTTGTCAATCAAATGTGGGCAGTGTCTGCCATTTTATACAGCCAAGATCTAGGATATCATACCTGATGTGTCACAACGTTGCTGTGCAAATTGACTTAACACAATTGCTCCATTTTTTTGTTTTGTGTTACATCGCTCACTTTGCACATTGCAAACACTAAGGGTTCAGTTATTTCATTGGAAAGTGGCTTCTGTAGCGTTCGGACCCCGAAACCTTACGACGACTAACTTGTTAGGGATACAACACCAAACAAGGATATATTTTTACGGACTCAGATCACATCAGTTTAATCGACCGAAGATTCAAGGTCATATCGTAAACTGAAACAAGACATAAGAGGAAAAACAAAGCTAGTTACATACATGTACAAAGCTAACATATAACATTCTGATAATTCCACCAATGTTTTATACGAAATAAAACAAAAATGAAATCGAAACGAAATAAAGAAGATATAGAAATCTAACTGTGAATTAATACAACAATCAAGAAACATCAGGGCGAATAACAAAGCTAGAGCCTATAAAGGCGAATTACTACTCGAGTCACATGGTAAACTATGAAAACTAACTAGGGCGGTATAGAAATCTTAGTAAGACCAGAAAAAACTAACAAGAAAATTAAAGACTTACATAACAGTCCCACTTGTCAGTACTTGACCAAAGATGACTTCAAAGGTAAAGGCAAGTAATTCTACTAACATCTGACTTTCGCTTACCCAACCGTAAATCAACTAACTTAAAACTGCGGTTACCAGGACTTTTTAGAGAGCATGTTGCTAATGAAAGGTCAGGTGACTTAATATTTGCGGCTTACACAAACAAATCAAAATAAGTCTCTAATCATTGTCCAGGATGAGGCGTTTCATCTGTTACATGGCTCCCCTGAAATGTTTACATTTCATAAACACTAAAATTAAGTTCAAATCAAACTAAATGTTCATTACACTTATGATTACACTACTAGCGTTACTAAAGTTTGTGGCTCCTCTGGCTCCTCGTCGGGGATGGACCTCAGGTCTCTGCTTCCTGCAACAACCCTAACTTCTCAACAGGACGTTCCAAGAACTTGGTAGGTCTGACTTGCTTGCCACTTCTGTCTAATTCACGATCAGCCACTGCAATCTTTACTTTGCGTACATGGCCATCTGCACTCAGAAAGGTTTTAACTACTCAAGCAAGCTGCCATTTGTTTCGTGGCTGAGCATCATCCTTTACGATCACGACATCACCAACGCACGTCTCTCTTCTTGGCTTTGTCCACTGCTGCCGCTGTTATGTATGTTGAAGACTCTGTAGGTACTCTTTCTTCCATCTGACCCAGAATTTGTTTGCTAGATGTTGTATGCTTTCTGCAGTACACATCGGCTGACTGGAAAACGCCCGGAGGTGGAAAAACGACTTTTGTCTTCATTGTCAGTAGGTGATTCGGAGTCAGTGGGTAGGGTGACAGTGAGTCGTTGAGTGAGTCGACCGTAAGGGGGCGTCTGTTTACCATTGCCACTGCTTTACATAACAGTGTACTCAAGGACTCTTCACTAAGTTGTGTGCTGTTGCTCTGGAGCAGGGATGCCAGGACGTTACAAACTGAGCGCATCTGGTGCTCCCAAACTCCTCCCAAGTGCCTGGCTGATGGAACATTCATGTTAAACATGAACCAGTCGCAGTTGTGGTGTTAGCTCGTTTCTGATTCTTGTATGATCAAGGCGGTCTAGTCCTTCCTTCAAACCTCTTCTGGTTCCTACGAAGTTAGTTCCTTGATCACTTCGTAGTTGTGGGATGGGGCCTCTTCGACACAGGAATCTACGCAGGGCGTTGATGAACGAATCTGTCTCCAACGTTGCTGCTACTTCTAGATGTATAGCTCTTGATACCATACAGGTGAAAAGCTGAAAAGCACTCCTTTCCTCTTCAGCTCTTTTCGACCCTCCTTGATGATGAAGGGGCCAAAATAGTCGACACAAAATGGACATGCTGGTTCAACTCGATCATCAGGCAACTCCGCCGCGTGCGTTGCTCCTGTACAGCACCTCGTAGTTTGTGACACTTAACGCACTTGGATATAGCAAGCTGAAGCTCCTATGATCCAATATCCACTTGCTTATATCTCGTTTGCTGCGATTCCTCTGCCTTGATGCCTTGAGATCAGTCACGTGACTTGCTTTTGGCAATAAGGCTGGATGTTTAGAACTGTGTGGAAGGCTTGACAACTTGAGATGTCCACCAAATCTAGCGATACCATCTGAATCAACAAAGGCACCGAGCTTACTGAGAGAACTGGACGGCAAAGTGTCAGGTAACTTGACTTGTTGTATGGACTTTAGGATCACAGTTTTGGCTTCACTCAGCTCCTGGACTGTTACAGAACGACAGCCTTACGCACGCAATACCATTCTGGGAAGTACTCCATTCATTCCTCTACAGTAGGCCACAATGGTGAGACTTCGGTGGCTAAAATGACTTTCTTAACTTTCGGATTATTTTCTAATGGCGGACCAAATGCCTCAGTTTGGGGAATCTCCCACGTTGCCTCATCTTTCCAAAGAAAGTCTGGTCCGGTTAGCCATTTTGACTTCCTGAGGTCTCTAGGATGCACCCCCGTTGATGCTTCGTCGGCTGGATTGGACTTGGTGTCCACGTACTTCCATTGTTTCACTGACGACTTTTCTTGAATTTCTTGAACCCGGTTGGCTACAAATACGTGAAATCTTTTAACGTCGTTCGCAATGTAGTCCAGTATTACTCTGCTATCAGTCCAGAATATCTCATCGGTGATGTCTATTTCTAACTCTCTTCTTAGCTGTTCACTGACTCTTGCGGAAACGACTGCTGCATTGAGCTCGAGTCGGGAAACTGTTACTGACTTCAGTGGGGTAACTCTTGCCTTGCCAATAACGAAGGAGCAGTGAATCTGGTTCTCGTAGTTCACCATTCTGAGATAGCTGCACTGACCATAGCCCTTAAAGCTTGCGTCAGAGAAGTGATGTAGTTCTGCCTTGATAATGTGTCCAAAGTCATTAGGCTTGTAGCAGTGGCTGATTTCCATGTTCTTCAACTCCTCTATCTCAGATTTCCACTTTAGCCATTGTTTCTGAACTTCTTCGGGGACAGGGTCATCCCAGTTGGCGACAGAGTTCTTGGAGAATCGCTACGAGAATCGCTACGAAACCGAGTGGATCAAAGATGGAGCTGACAGACAGTAGACAGGATGCCACGTCTTGTGCATGGTCGGTCTTCCAACGAGACTACAAACTTAAAGGTGTCCGACTCGATGCACCACTGCATCCCCAAGGCACTCTCAATTGGTAGGGGCTCACAGTCGAAATCCAGGTTCTTAACATCTTCGGCTCTATCGGGTAGCGGGATTTTTTGAATTACGTCTTTCTCATTGGAGGTGAACTTATGGAGATTGAGGCCTCCATGCAGGCACGTCTTCTTAGTGCTCTTGATAAGTGCGACTGCTTCCTCAACTGATGAGACCGACTTCAGGCCATTGTCAATGTAAAAATTGCAATGGAGGAACTCAGCAGGTTGGGAACCAAAGGTCTCTTCATTATCGTCAGCTGTGGTCTTTAAGGCAAAGTTACAGCAGCCTGGTGACGATGCAGCACCGAACAGATGCACTGTCATT
>JAEMPF020017721.1:0-7500 GCA_022496165.2 Catalaphyllia jardinei | reverse complement strand
TGTCCCATACAGGACCGTAGCCAGAAAAGAGTGAAGACTGAGGCAATGTCCATGAAAGAATTTTGACTGAGGTAGTGTCCACGGATAAATTCTCTTCCTAGGTATTTAGGGTGTTTATGACGACTATAAACAATAAAAATGAAAAACAAATTACCAAGGCAAGTGCCTCGGTTTGCCTATTACTAGCTAAGGCGCTGCCATATAATTGAGCACGGTCTACAGGGGTTTATAGTTAAAAATATCGAAGGTGAGTCAACAGAGGCAAACGATCTTAGTTATATTTTGTAGACGTGGGACTGTTGCATAATAATTTCAAATGTTACTAACATTTTCAAAAAAATTAACCCTTTAAGACGCATTTGAAACCGCCACACAGATGGACGAAGAGCTAATAAGAACGGAATGTTGCATTTTGCTAAAAAATCAAACTTCTAGTCGATAGATTTTCTTCATTTTTTCCCTAAACGTAGAAAATCAGTAGAGAAAATGATCCATCGAAAGAAAAATTGGGGTCACCAAACGTCCAAGATCGTTAAATCCAGGCAAAGTTCTACCAATGGCCATCTGCCCTATCATTCGTTTATTTTATGACTAAGTGTGCGCTCATGCATGATGTGACACGTGGATTTGTGTGCGCAGTAAGGATGTGCAGAAAAATTTAGTGCGGCCGTCCTTATGAAACCCCTGCAGAACAAAAAAAAAACAAGTAGATTCCCCTTTTCAGTATAACTATGACTTACAGAAGTTACGGTTATAATTTGTTTAGAATGTTTCAGGCTAGTAGTCTGACTAAAATAAAAGCAATTTTTCACTGGCTGAGTGAAATAATAATATATTGAGAAATGGCACTCAGCTTGATATTGATACCAGTGGCATATAAGAAAACTTGTTATTCTGAATCCTACACTTTGAATTTGTGTCTATTAATTGCTCTGTAACATACAGAGCTTAAGATCCAGTTCTTAGTCAGTATTTTGTCCATCACCTCTTTTCTAACCCTTAATTGTTGCTTTCTTTAAAAGATTACCAACAATAATTGCAGAATTGCAGAAATAACTTTGTAACTAGAAGGCAGTTGCAAGACCCCTATCACACACAGAGAGACTTTGACCCTAACAGGGCTGCACACTCTCCATCTAGCATCTCCAGTTTTTCAAACCTGAAAATAAAAACAACATAATTTATTGCACTGTTCAATCATTGCAGGGTTTAATATTTCTGCCTCCATGTACTGTGAGCTTATGCATTGTTATCATGTCAAGTCTGCAAGTTTCCTTTACACTTAACCCTTTCAGTGCCAAGGACGTACTTACAGATTTTACTCTGTCCAACGCCAGACGATTTTACTCGCCAAAGGTAAACCCTCTGGCACTGAAGGGGTTAAACAAAAAGAAACTGTTTGATTTCAAGTCCAGCTCGCACTTTAATTTCCCTGCGAATAGATCGAATCAGTTTATACCATGTCAAGATAGTAACATTATCACAATGAGTTATTGGTTATTTACGGCTGCAAAAAATGGTGTAAACAGTTGAAACCTGTAACTGCCATAACTGATCATGCTTGTAGTTGTAAATAAAACAGTGCCTATGTAGAATGGACGAAGAACAATTCAAAATTTAGATCTATGTTTCATAGGCAATCATCTAATTCGATAAACAACTTAAGTGGTTACAATATTTTACAGTGTAGGTCCAACGTACGGGCATCTAGATCTTTTCGAGTGAAAGCTGGTGAAAGGCGCAACAAGACAGAAATTAAGGTCGTTGCTTACCTCCATTTCGCTGAAGCATTACTAAGTTGCCAAGTCCATCAGAAAGGCAAATCATGGACGCTCCATCCACGAGTCATATGAATCGATTCTGTTCCTTAACTTTCCGTCCAATAAAAGGTAAAAATCAAACTTCTGTAGAAGTTTACTTCGTTTTTACAACAACAATTTTGAAATGGCTGCAAGTCGAGTGGTTACTAAGCATGACATTTCAGGCAATCACAGCTGACCAAAATGCTCGCATCACAGCGTCGCCGGAAAATCGTTTGTTACTGTCAAAGACGAAGACCCGGCAGGTTGGAATGCTACTTCTTAGCCCATGATTTATAACGGTACGCTATCTGTCTATTTTATATGCTTGAACTCCAGTTTGTTGTTTCCATTCTTTGTAACTTTTTAAGCGTATTTTTAGGTATGTACATTGAGATATACGCCAGTTTTGCGAGTACGTACCAACGTACGTCTGCACTGGAGCAAAGCAATTAGCTCCTGGGCCCAGTTGTTCAAAACCCTGATTAAACTAACCTCCGATTAAGCCTAATCGTCGATCAAACCACTAACACTGGGTTAGCTAATCAGCGGATTTGAGAACGTTGTTCAAAGCCCGATTAGGGAACAGATTAGTTAATTGCTGATTAACGGTTAGTACGTGGTGTAAAAACCACTTATATTGTCTCGCTAATCGACAATTAGTATCCCATAATGCAATTTCCCGTGAGTAAGTACTGTGATTTGTTTTCAATATGGCGTCCGCGTTATAGACTGCTAGTGAAACGGTGGACTTGTCTTCTCAAGTTGTATTGCTGATAACTTGCAGTAAGACACCGCTTGTATAAAATTGTAGTGCTATCAGCACTTTGTTGATTGGTTTCAGAGTGTAATATATTACAATTCGTTTCTCTCTGTAAATCCGCCACTGTAAGGTTTGTATTGTATTCAATTGAGGTTTTGCCAAATCTGTAGCAAGTGTGAAGCTTTTTAATTGCTGTAAATTAGTATGCTATTGTCATATTGATAAATTCGTACTCGTCTTTGTCTCATGCAAGGAAGGCCAAACAACAAGACAGCCTTTTCATTTCAATATGAATCGGCCGTTTAGTGATTTAATCTTCCTTTGGAGTTGTATTAAAATTAAACCTGCCGATTAGAGTCAGATTAATTAATCGGGCTTTGAGCAACGCAATCTAATCGCAGATTAAATTTTAATTGCAGATTAGTATATTTAATCAGAGATTAGCACTAATCGGGGTTTTGAACAACCGGGCCCTGGCGTACCAAATTAAACGTTCTTTCAATCGACATCAATCAAACGTTTGGGTTCGAACTAATAAAAGAACAATAGTGGGGTAGTCGAATGAATGGAATCGCGCTTTGATTGTGCACGCGAATGTATTGTATGTACTAACTATGTTATTGCATGCATAAGCCATAACACATTTTGCCTACATTGTAGATTTCATGACAATTAACTGAAATGATTCTCACACAAAGTGCTCTGGACTCTGGCCTTAGATCACGGTTTTCGGCGCCATCTTGACGGGTAGGGAAAGCGGCCAAATTTACAGACAAATGTATGGAAGATTAAAAAAAAAAATTAACTGAGCGTCTTCTAGCCAAGCTGCATCCTTCAAACTTAGTGAATATAATCTTCTACCTAGCATTTTAACGTTGCAATTCAGAAATTGTGTAAAATTCAATTTATTTGCTACATGTATCAGATTCCCATACAAACACTGTCCGCTTTGCCTACCCGTCAAGATGGCGACGAAACCCATGATAAGGGACCAATAATAGGGCCTTCTCCCCGTGCACTCTAAGTTTTGACCTTTATTGGGGGAGAGACAAGCATTCAATGCTGTAGTTCAAATTCAACACATTTTTGATTCTGCAATCAACGAATGCACTTTGTTTATTTGAGGTTTGATATATATAAAAGAATATGGCTAAATACAACAAAGGTTCTGAAAGAAGAAATTACCTGATAGGATAAAAATAAAACAGGTGAGTGACTGCACTTTTGCAAGATCGTGAATCATGTATACATGTAGCATTATGAGTGACCACAATCAGTAACACTGGCTGATTATTACACATTCAAGAAATGTTCTTTTTCATATTCGGTGGTTGTTATTTTGTTTTGATTTGTTTTGAGATCTTTCTGGTGCACTCTGTATGGGCACCTTTTGCAAAGTTTTTGTAATGTAATCTTGAAGCATGTACATGTACATGCAGTGTACCTTATTTACGACTGACCTCAATCAATAATTGGCCAATTACTGTGAGCAAGTTACATGTACCTTGAAATTTTCACTTTAATGTTCAGTACATATACATGTAGTTGTGATTTCCTGGGAGTTGATTTTGAGATCGTAATTCTGTCTACTTTGTGCATGATGGAAGGATTTGCCATAAGGAGTGGCCCCATTCAATCATAATTATTGTCAACCAATTACCTGGATCGATTTACCTTGAGTTTAATTTATTAGAGAGATTTGATTGCTTTTGGTAAATTTTTAAAGTGATGACACTTTAGCTACAATTTTTAAATTTGTACATGTACACACCGCTCTCAACCTGAACCTCACTTGTCAACAAATGTGCCATCAGTGACTGTGTCTTTTTAGAGAAGACTGGGACTTACATGTACTTTGGCACTATCGGAAAACACCTTCAAGTAGGCCTGGAATTGTTCAGTTTTGCCTGCCGTTTTAGTCCATAAAAGGGCCCTCTTTCAGGGATTGCTGGGCACTGATGGATTATTCACAGCCAAATCTTTATTTCCCCGCTGAGAAGTAGTGGGATTGTCTTGCTCCAAATCTTGAGCTTTGCCCCTCATGTTGTCTTTGAAAAGATAATTCAGGCTGGCTTTCACCTATTCTTCAAATGGAAATCAGTCATTCATGTACATGTACACGTACATGTGATCAGGCAGTAGATGAACGGTTTGAATTGCTTTTAAAGTTACTTATCCGGTCAACATTTTATAACATTGCCTGGCGATTTTTCTTGTATTCTCACTGTACAGTTCAGATTGACAACATTGGGCAACAAAGTTCCACTTGAGAGCATGCTAGCCCAGCATGCTACATTGAATATAGAACTTATCTTCTGTTTTTTAGATACAATGTACGTACTGCAGTAAACTTAACCTACTACAGTTGAGATCCATTGTGTTTAAAGGTATTGTACAGTATGTACATGTAAAGCTTGAGTGAAAAGAAACTACGGACAGTATATGCAGTTTTCAAAAAGGGGATGCAAATTATGTTGATTGCATGAAGTTTCCATTGGGATAGATTAACAAACAGTGCAAAAATAGGGTATTCAAAATCTGCTTTTAAGTTAGACATTGCTCTCATTATTGAAAACTACTTTAAATTGAAATAGTATACTCACCTGAATGAAACTTAAAATATGTTTAAAACAGACTGTTTTGGTTGTATTTTAAAACTTGATATGAATTGCTATCTCAAATAGGTTTTAAACTTCCTATTTAAAACATATTTTAAGTTCTTGACATGTCAACTACATTTTAAATATCCTATTTAAAGACTAGTTTTACACTAATGATTTGTAAAATACTTCTTAAACCTACTAACAGCCATTGGCAACATAGCATTCAAAACAGTGTTCAACTAGTATTTTAAAACTTTTTGAACGAAATCTTTGTGCCCACGCCGTAAAAGTACATTTTAAATCCCCTATTTTAACCCTGTTTTAAGATCAGACTACATTAAAAAAAAGAGGGAAAATCATTCCAATGTCATGAAATACCTTTAACTCTACTTATTTACAAACAAGAACCAAAATTTTGAATTTCTTACAAACTACAACAAAAATACCTTACAGTGGCTTCAAAATACTGTAAGTTAAAATTGTCAAAATACATTCAAAACAGTTTAAAATCAGTTTAAAAATACAACTGGTTTTGGTAAGAGTTACCTATCGTAATAATATTACGAGCAAATTCCTGTTTATTGCATAGGCTTAGCGGTCAAGATTTTGTGAAATAATCAACTTAAAAAGCTAGTACTCTACCTTACTCAGTCTTACATGTACAACCACAATTTAACAAATTTGGTATATTTTTTGTTTTCTGTGATCTATGATAAAACGGCTATGTTTACATGTAGTTGAAACTTTCATTTTCAGCAAGCAGTATTATATTTCCTTGTGGTTTGAAAGCGGCGATGCTCTGGACTCTATAATGTCCATTTGGATCCAAAAGCCTTACTAACAGCAGTTATCAATCACGTGCAACCTTCAGCGAAAAAAAAGACTAGAGAAAACTTAAGTTTTGGTAGACGTCAATCATCTCTGCCTCCTTGCCGACTGTATACCTTACTACAGAAAATTTACCTTAAAAAATAAGTGAAACCTTGCAGCGGTCCACTCGTAAAAATAATCATTTTACTTTCGGCATGTAAGGCTAGCTCTGGCTAGCTTATTAACTACATCCTTGAAATCTATTAATGAAAACAGGCATTTGTCGGCTTTTAACGGCCCTTCGTATGCATGAATGACCCCAAGCAAATCTACACGCAAACAAATTATTTCTGCGCGTATTCGTCCTGGAATTACAGGCGGACTGAACAAGACGTAAACGTCTTGAAAATCTTAAAATAAGGTAATAATTTATAAGTTTGTCCGTAGCCCCAAGAAAGATACGGGCAGTAATGTTTGCGTGAGACAAGTTCTTACTTTTCCGGTTTTTGCCTAGGCCACACTTTTCGTCCCAGACCAAATGACCCAAAACAAATGCCCGAAGTGAAATATTTAGGCCTAGGAACTAGGCAAATTGTTATCCATAGTTTACTGAAATGACCTCCAAAAAAACAAAACTATTTGAACAGCAGAATAGGATATTTAAGATGTGACATCGTTATTGACCTCTGTAAAAGTTTTAAACTCGCCAAATCCTTACTATTATGTATGCTAAATTTTCCCGCAAAAACTCTTTTTTTAATGTCACGCTACATGGAAAGCGCTGGTATTTCTTGCTCTCAAAGTAGACTAAAAAGTTCAACGCCTCAAAAATTTCTTAAAACACATTTACTGCAACTTTCAATAACATACAGACTCTAAAATTGAAAGCTCAACCAACAAATGCCTTTTTCGCTACTGTCAATTAAACGTTCAGCAGCTCCTCCCAGCTTCTGACCACTGCAGAGCATGTGGTAACAAAATCGTTGTCTGAAGTATCGTTGTGCACAGTTCCGACAACGAAATGTTTCAGCGTTACGTTAAGCCATTATCAAATAGAAAAAGTGAGTGAGTATAAGGTGTAATAAGAGTTTGTAAAATATAAAAAAAAAAGAAATAAAATATTTCCGGTTCTTATTTGGATATCTAGCTAATTCCCAAGGTAAAAAATACAATACAGAAAAAACTGAACGAAAGTGTCACGTAAGCACTCTTTGGCATGATTGGAGTCAGCTGCCGTGTTAAGAGAACGCTTGATCGACTTCTTTTTTCTACAGTATCTCGTAGACTAAGCATACAAACTTCAGAATACCGGGCCACGATTGCGTGACATTAAATGCCTGTCCTCGTGGTCCCGCAGTCAATAGGGACTTTAAGATACACTATGGCGGGCTGCTACTAAGGCTACTTTGGCCGCAAGGGACTAGGCTGACAACTCCGTCCCCTCCACAAACCTCAAACAGATTAAGATTTCGCTGAACGGCAACAGAGTGTTCAGTATTCTACGTGTCTACAAAAATGAATATGA
>JAEMPF020014567.1:7500-12420 GCA_022496165.2 Catalaphyllia jardinei | reverse complement strand
GATATTTTCTGGAATTACACATTGTGTCATCATTTCTTATTGTTCAGGTATGAGGTTTCCACAGGCAGGGTCTTGTTGGCAGCCCTTGAACATAACTTCCATGTTTTTCGCAAGACTTTGGAAGGGCAGTTCAAGAAGATTTACTCTCAGCGCTCAGGGAACTGGAGGGTTGAAGCAGTTAAAGAACCCAAGCAGTACGAGTATTTTGCTTTGCTCCAGGCAGATATACTGAGACGATGAGCTGAAGACACTGAACCAGTGACAAGGCACATTGAAGTGTCCCCCACAAATCCCATTCGTCTTGCACCAAGTATTGCAATGAAACACCCCCCTCCCACAGAGGAGTTAGTTAAAGCTAAACTTTCAAGGTTTCAGTCTACACAGAAATTGGAGTAATTTTTTTGTTTCATAATAAACGGTGTAAATTGTTTCCAATAGTGAAAAATCCACTGTACAGATCGGAGAGATTTGCGACTGTCAGTAAACTCTTGTACTTATAGTAACTTCAGTGACTCGAAGCAGTTATCGGGAAAGGCTTTGCTGCACTCATTTAGAAATCATTTTATTTTTCAAGAGAAAATATTTTGTTTTTTTGTTACAGTGTAGAAATAGATGGAAATAATTCATCTCAGGATAAATAGCTTTGCAAGGAAATCCAATGCAACCATCTTGATAGTAGAAGAAATATTTTTCGGGGTAAATATTCATGTAAGGTAAAGTCTGCAAACAAGCCAATGTGGCCCACCAGGCCGGAGCTTATTCTGGTTTCTGTATCATGAAGCGACCAGGAGTATTTCTACTCCCCCTGGATGAGATGCTAGTCCATCGCAGGGTTACCCCCAGCATTAAATTCACCGGCACCCTTTTATACAACTGGGTGGAGAGAGGCACCATGACTCTCAGAGTAAAGTGTCTTGCCCAAGAACACAACACAATGTCCCCGGCCAGGGCTCAAACCCGGACTGCTTGCTCCGGAGTCGAGCGCATGCCTCCCATAATATAGTCACAATGACACTGCGTTATAATGGCAATTTATTTTATATAACTAAACAGCTTCTTTTCGCAATTTTGTCAACTTGAACTGGCTAGACTTAAAATCAAAATATTATTATTCAATAACAGAGGAGCACTAGAGAAAAAGAACTTATTTCCAGGTCAATATGTATAAAAGCACTGCTACAGAAGGAAAGGGGGGTCTTGGAAGATTACAAATAAGTTAGCATGCCAAAAGTCACAAGCAAGATTTGTTAATCTCAGTGAACAGTGGTTAATGAAAGTAAATAACTAGCACTATCTAATTTTCTGAAAAGTAAAGAAATTTCCATAGTAATGCACTATTGAACTTTCTTTTAAGTAGTGCTCCAAATGTTCTCCTGTAATTTTAGCACTGATGCACTAGTGGCAATAAAGCAATGGCACTATGTAAGATAAGATAAGATAAGACTAGGTATCTAAAAGATAGCAATGCTGCGGCACATTCTGTTGATAATGACATATTTTACGTAGTCATTGATCTATCTGCGCGTTCCAAGTCTTACATTATAACCTTTATTTCTTTAAGTCGTGTGAAGTCGTGGTGTGTAAAAATCTGTCCTTGTATGTATCAACCTCATGCATCATGACGAATCGATGGCGAGGCGTGACTAGGGATCGAGACAATAAAGCACATACACACAGACACACACAGGATACACATCTACCCCCCACCCCGCCCCCAACTTTACCAGAAAATCCAGAAGATTAAATTTGAAAGATGTGGAAATTGTAAGAGCAGAAATTTCAGTTATAAATTCTGTACAAGTACGCATTAAGTCTAGAGTGTTGACCGTATTGAAAATGCGTCGATCGCTAGCCTGCGAACTATTTCCGGCTATCGCTTGTCTCTGCTGGCGGCACCAGTGACAGCCGGAAATACGTTTGCGTTCGCAGGGGTTGGCGATCGCCGGATATGTGAAACTGCTAAAACTTAATTTTTAGATTCATGGTTGGATGAAAAGGAGTTGATCGTAGCATATATGAAATAAGCGTGTTCTACAGTTTTCGTTTGTTTTAATTATTCTACAAGTTTTTGTAACGCCGATTTCTCTTCATCTGATTTAAGAATTCGACCAGGGAGCGAGACTGCTAAGAAATGACATACTAGGTTTGAAATAAGATGTGACAATTAATCGTCCAGTCTCGGGCGATTAGATTTTTACAAACTTTCACGTACTGCATTAAAAACAAAAGCAAGAGTTGTGAAAGTCAATCACGCTCTCCTGCACATCATTTTACAGGTAAATCAAAACAAAATTTCAGTGGAATCCACGCGAAAAGATTGTATGACGTCCTCGTGTTGTTGTTGGCGGAGATTTCCAAATTGTCTGCAAGAAAACAACAACGACACATAAATACATATGACGCATCGCTGGTGATCGTGACTAAAGCACATGGTGATCTTAACTGTTTGGACATGAATTGATACACATCAACCTCCTCTTTACTAAATCCAAATAAACGAAAGATGTGGAAATTGTAAGAGTAGAAAGCTGACTTATAAATTCTGAACTGATACGCACATGTCTCTAGAATCGAATGTGACAGACTCTGATAAGGACCAGCGTTGAGGACGCGTCCGTTGCGATATGTGAAAATACTGAAGTTTTAGCTTAAATTCATGTTTAGATGGAAACAAATCGATCGCAGCAGATATAAATTAGCGTCTTCTACGGTTCTCGCTTGTTTTAATTATTCTACAAGCTTAAGTACCGGCGACTTCTCTTCATTACGAATTTCACGAAGGATGCGTGACTGCTAGGAAATTGACGCACTAAGTTTTAAATTATTGTGTGACAATTAATCGAATCGTCCAGATAATTCTGCATTAACGACAACAGCAAGGGTTGTGAAAGCCAAGCACGATATCGCTCATATCGCTTTACAGGTAAATTAAAGCAAACCATAACCACTAACCTTTCTCAAATGCAATCCACCCGAAAAAGGACGCCAGCACAACGGTGTCACAACCTCGTGTTGTTCGTGGTCAGGAGCAGTCGTGGCGCAATGCATTCTGGTAGAAGGCGCAATGCATTCTGGTAAAAAGTCGAAATGCATTCTGGTAAAAAGCCGCAATGCATTCTGGTAGAAAGCGATGAATTCGAGAATTCGTACTCCCTTTTATATTTCTCTTAAATCCTGTTTATGTTGCTGCTCGCTCGCTACGCTCGCTGCGCAGCAATAACTTTATTTATTATACGGCTAGCTCCGCGAGCGGGCAAGATGAACCAAATCGCGCGATGTGATTGGCTACCCGAGCGGGCAAGATGGAGCCATCTTGTCTGCTCGGGACCAGCCGCTGTATCCCGCAAGAAAAATTACCCCGAAAGCCATATAATAAATCCTTTATTGACCAAGTTTATTCGGTCAAGATGGCTGGACATTGGTCTCGTTCTTTTTTTGCGAGTTTATGGACCTCGACTTCGTCTCGGTCCATAAACGCGCAAAAAAAGAACTTGGCCAATATCCAGCCATCTTGACCTCACACTTGGTCAATAACCCATATTTATACACGGTATTTCCATCAGTTAATTAAGTTAATTATCTATAGTAATGTAACTAACTACCTAACTACAATAAAATTTATTAATAACAATTAAATAAAAATAAATAAAAATTCTGCTTTTCATGGAGGCCGTGTTTCTTGCAACTAAGATATTACTTGAAACTGTGGCGACTTAATTTAGATTTGAAATCGGTAAGTGAAGACGCTATATAAAAAGCTTCTCTTGAGATAATCAGTTCGAGGTTTGTTCCCTAATGACTGGCATCTTTCCCGGCGAGTGGAAATCTGCCAGAGTCACTCCATTGTATAAAAATTCTGGGAAGCGCTCTGATCCGACGAATTACCGACCAATTTCAGTAATTCCAGTTGTGGCCAAAGTCTTTGAACGGATAATTTACGATCAGCTTTATCATTATTTAACTAAAAACAACTTTCTCTCGTGCCATCAATCTGGTTTTCGGTCTTTGCATTCCACGCTCACAGCACTTATCGAAGCTACAGATAGCTGAGCAATGGACATAGACCGTGGTCTTGGTAATGCCGTAGTCTTTTTAGACCTCAAAAAGGCATTTGATACAGTAGATCACGATATTTTGTTAAGAAAATTGCAATACTATGGGATTTGTTGGACCAGCCATCAATGGTTTGCTTCTTATTTATCTAATCGAACACAGATTTGTCATCTAAATTCTCATAAGTCAGCTCCCAAAGGTCTAAGATGTGGTGTTCCCCAGGGAACAATTTTGGGACCTCTCCTGTTTTTGATTTATATTAATGACTTACCACATTGTCTGATATATTCGGAACCCAGAATGTACGCAGATGATACCAGCCTGACGCTTGCCAGTACTGAAATTGACCATATAAATTATTGCCTTAATCACGACCTGAGTAATGTGTACGAATGGCTGTCTGCTAACAAGCTCACCCTAAATATGACAAAACCTGAGTTTATGCTTATTGCGTCAAGGCAGAAGTTATCACAATTTACGGAAAGTCCCTCTCTTACTATAAACGAAAACGCAATAGAACAAGTAACCTCTGCTAAATCCCTTGGAGTTATGTCGATCAAAATATAAACTGGGAGTGTCATATTGAAAACGTCAGGAGTAACTGCTATGCTTGCAAGGTCTGGGGAAGGGATGCTCAAACCATGTTTTAGTGGGGTATTCCTCCTGGGCTGTGAAATGGTATCACTATTTGAGTCACAGACGTCCCAAACTCACGATTCGAGGAATCGATCAAATATTAATGATTTATGTGCTCGTATCGAGTGAGACGTGACTGACTTAAGTGCACGGTGTTGTGTTACACATTGGGCCGTTGAGAATTAAAATCGCGCAGGGAAATACGACAAACACCTGAAAACCCCCCAGAAA
>JAEMPF020014566.1:1824-12420 GCA_022496165.2 Catalaphyllia jardinei | reverse complement strand
ATCGAAAGTTTAAAATTCACAACAAGAAACGCTAGAAAGGTTTGTAATTGGCCAAGATACATTCATTTTTCAGCCAACAATATGTATGAATCTTTGGATTCCAGAACGTCAGATAACAAAGTCAACAAAGTGTCAGATCAAGCTAAACGTTGAGCTCAAGATACAAAACAGTTAGGCACATAAAAGTATTGCGTTTTATAAGGATAGCAACACCAGTCTCTGGCGAAGCCAGGCAAAATTATCTTTTTAAGTGAGCTAAATCGTGGGTAAAGCAAACCGACTAGCAAAACGTACGTGACAAATTGTAGAGCATCAACTTAACCATGCAAACCAACATGTCACCTTTGACAGATCTTGATATGCTAAACCACAGTCCAACGGCGCTGCTCTACTCAAAAAAAGAACTCTTCCATAGCATACAGCATTTATGCATACAGCGCTCTTCCGCGGCAATAATGTGAAACAAAATAGGTTGGAAAAGCAAATTAAAAAAATAGAACGGCAAATGTACAAATGTTTAGAGCCGTAGGTTGTAATCAGATAACATTTCCGGCGACCAGAAGCGCCGCATGAATTAAATTATGAATTGACGTCACAGACATGGTTTGCCGCTCACGCGTCCAGCCGTTCTTCTCGGGGAGGGCAGACCAGATACGAGAGAGCGGCGGAAATCGAGGCTAGGTATGCAATGTCATACTGTGTGCATGCATTGTCATTTTAATTACTCGGGCTTTCCAAAGGAAACGCCCGAGTTGAAATTTCGGCTTCGTTTTTTTTTTCGTTCAGCCACAGTTTGCAATTCTGTAATTAATACGCATGCGCGGAAATTTTACTGATGAGCACATGGCATGGTGTAATGGCGGACGGAGAAGAGTTTATGCGGTGGAAGCCGAATACCGGTCGTTTCGCCAACGACCAGTTCGCCAACGTATGAAGTCGATTCGCCAACGTCGAATGTCTGTTCGCCAATGCTTATATACCAGTTACTTCGGGAGCCAACGTCCAAAATACTTTTTCGTTTAGCTCGGCAGTGGATGAAAGGAGGAATAAGTTGTGTGGTGTGAAGTGTTGGGTTCACATATTTAGCGGCTTGTTTGGCTCGGCAGTGGATAAAAGAACGAGGAATAATTGATATGCGTGTAGGCAAAAAGTGGCCCTGCATTCTGTAGTTTAGCTGTGTTGGCGAACTGACATTCGACGTTGGCGAATCGACTTCATACGTTGGCGAACTGGTCGTTAGCGAACTGACTCGTTGGCGAAACGACCGGTTAAAGACCGTGGAAGCCGGATCGGCACAAATGCTGCGTACGGATACAAAACGGATACAAAATGTGCTCACAGCGTTCGCGGTAGACCCACACTAAAAGATGAGGAACGCTTTCGGAACGGGTTGGTCCGCAAACCTTACGAGAGATCTCTTTATGAGCGAACATTTATGAGTGAACCTTTCATCGAGAAACATGCTATATCAACTGAGTTATGTAATGTTAATCGAGAGAAGCATAAACTAAAGTCTCATCGTGTATGAAATCAGATGTTTTAGAATTAGACGAGGATACATTGGCAGAACATTTGCTATTTATAAACAATGTAACATTAACATATGAGGATACTTTCTTAGTAACAACTGTTTGTTAATTGGTAGCGCATTAGTGAAAGTGATGAGTATTCACTTTGATTACTAATCTTTCGCTTAATTCGTCAAGTGGTTTATCTTTCATGTTCAAGTTACTGTTGTCAATTTTTTATACGAAGATAAATGTTGTAACATTTGCAATTAATCAATGATGTAAAGTGAAATTCACAAAAGGATACTTTCTTAGCAACATGTATTTCTTAATTTGTCACACATTAGTATATTAAGTGATAAATTAAGTATTTTTATTTCTCAACTTTCGTGTTAAGTTCCTGTTACAGTTGTAAATTTTTATAAGAGGAAATGATTCACAAAAGATAATCTGAAATTTAACGAACTATTAATTCTTTACAAATGAAAATATTTTTATCATTCATGATGGATGACAATTTCTTCTATGCCCACAGAAGAAAAAACACTATTCACTCTGCAGTAGCTGATAAAGAACAAAAGACGACAAAAGACTCTAAGTTCACAGCCAACTAGAACACACAATCACTCTAACCAATAAAAACTTCTTAAACTGACGTATACTAGCCCTGTAACTCCAAATCCAAACTACCAAATTGGAGATTAATTGTACAAAATAGGCCATAATATATTACAAGGGATCATGAAAAACATCCTCAACCCAAAATATTCATGGTTCAAATGCTAATAACCTTGACCAATGACTTTTACAATTCTTTTCCTGATAAGAAATAACAGCATTTGGTTTTCAAAGTTACAAAATGTAATCTCCCTAACACTTTATATTAAACCTGTTGATGATTACCAGCAACCTTAACCTGGAACCATCTGTTAACCCGCCACAACTCTCTAAGCCAGCCAAAAAATTTTTACTCAAGTAGAAACTCAAAAAAAATAATAATGAAATAAATGGTTGCTAGTAAAATGTTTGAAACAATAGCCCTTAATATATGGGGGGCATTATCTCCCCCAACCAGCCCAGGAACATGTCTTCAGCCTACATAACAACTATCAGTTTCAACTTGTATACATAAGTAATAACCCTGCATTTTCAACATACCGATACAGAAACAGTTACAAGATAAACCATCATTACAAAAAAAACCTTGCGAAACTACGAGCAACAAAACCAGAGTTTCTCTCCAACATAAAGCCCGAGTGAACGCAAATATGCGTCTAGTTTTAGAATAATTTTTAGTAACTTGCTATAAGTAACTTTGCAATATTTTGGTTTTTACATTACTTCACTTGTCCAAAGTCTAGCACATAATTTTCTCAATAAGCCTGGGAATAATAATTATTACCCAGGCAGTGAGGCCTGGGTTTAAATTTCGGCTTTCTGGTTTTTTTGTTTTTTTTTTCTCGTTCAGTCACAAATCGCCGTCTGGTCTCTACAGCGCATGCGTCGCTATTGCAGCGTGCGGCACATGGAATAGCAGTTGTCGTCGTGAAAAAGGTATAAGGTCGAATTCTATGATTTCGAGGGCGATGAAATCACATACAAACGAACACACCGTTTGCGGTAGACCAACACTAATGGTCGTTAAAAGTTTTCGGAAAGGGTTGGTCTGCAAGGCTTGCGAGAGATCAACAATTTACAATTTACGAGCGAACGTTTGGAGTGAATTCGTCAAGAATCATGTTTAAAGAAGCCAGCCATCAACCAGGGCTATCGACTCTTCAGCTTGATACAAAGCATCTTCAGAAGCGGCATCGTATTTTTAGACGTGATCGTGAACCAAGTAGGATCCCAGCTCCAACTCATAACGTCTGAGCAACAAGAGCAGAAAGGTTAGAGAGTATGTTTCTGTTGTTTACAAATGTATGTAAAACGCTCTGAGAAACTTCGTAACGTGAAATGAAGTTAAAATCTCGAACTAAACGATATTTTCTCGTTATTTTCTTGTAACATAGGTATGTGTCTTCTCAAGAATGAAACCCATGTAGCGAATTCTTGTACATTTAAGATAAAAGAAACTAATGCATGAGTTGACCCCAGCAAAACAACTCTTGGATTGTACTGTAACGCAATCCTGAAGCAATAAAAAAATTATTCGAAACCACTCAGTGAATAAAGTCAAGAAATTTTGATGTTATAGGAGAGTAAGAAAGATTACACTTCTCTAATTTTTAATCTGCGTTTTCCCAAACCTGAGATGTTCCTCGAATTATTTTGAACAAATTTACAAAGCCCAGGGTGGCTCTATGTCACGCACCGCCATAACTCTGAAATGCAAAATGTCTCTCTTGTTTGAGAATTGAAAAACAACAAACAACAACAACAGCAAAGGCTAAAGAAAGTAGACTGAAACGTTCATAGGCTGATGTAACAATCTTGACTCATTTTACGTGCTAAAGATCTGTACGAGTAATAAGGTATTAATCGATTCCAAGAAATGCAATCGAAGGCAGAATGGCTTGAGCACATCGACTCGATTGAATTTCGCACGACTTCAAATGCAGGACATTTAAGCTCAATTGCAATTTAGCTAGTGCTTCTCAGCATAACGACTGCCTGGGTACACGCAGCAAGGCATCTAGTTAACAATTAGACTACGAGCCTGAGTTTTCTACGAGCAGATAGTCACTCATAGAAAACGAGGGCAAGTAATCTAATTGTTTTAGTAGAAATTTACCGTAGTCTCATTACATAAAAAGAAAAAATGTCAAGTTAAGCGTAGAAAAGAACTGCTTTATTATGTTACATCAGGTTCAAACGTGATGCGCGATGTGCACCGATGCGTAACTGTTTTCTATCAGCAGATAGAAAAGGATAATATAGCCAATCAAATTCAGGTATTAACAATAGAATACGGTTTATTTATAGTAATAATTGAAGGGCTGAGTGCAAAACCATCGATCTTAGGTTTTTTCTTTTTTTCTACAAAACGACCTGAACTTTTGCATCCCGTTTTCAATTGAACAGAAAAGCACCGCCCTGTATTTTTTTCGTTGGTTTGCTCTTCCTTTTCGGAGAAATAACGTATGCAAACAACCATCAGTTTTCCAAGCGGTATCTTTTGGAAATCTATTGTTAAACGAAAAACAAAAGAAACCTTTTGTTTCGCTGAAGGATGAAGTCACTATAATACCTTAGCACAAGTACTTTACTTCTTTCAAAAATCAAGAGATCTATTTTGGGGAGAGTTTTTATAGAGGTTATTGTGACGTGAAACACAACACGTGGATGTCAATCGAGCGTCATAGCAAAGAGAAGCAATGTATTACAGCTCTTTCGACGAATATATTAAGAATTGTTTTTAGGGACCTTGTAGCCTGCCTGGTGGTTGAGAGGCATCATAAAGCCTTGATAAACCTGTAAGTCGCCAACACGTTTTAAGTAAGCAAAACGTGTTCTGTAACTTGCAACACAACTGATAAGCCACTTATCGGCATTTGAAGTCAGGTCGATCCAGGCAGGAAAGTCCAAGAGCAGTTCTTGCCCAAGAATAAACCTTGTCGTGAGTTGTGGCCCATTTGCCAAACGTTGTTAGCATCAAAGTTTGGAAAGTGAAAACTGCTTTTAGACTTATAAAATTTATCTTGTACTGTCGGCCATGTTTACCTGCGCATGAGGTGTAAAAGAACCTTCCCGGTATGCATTGTGATCACGTTCTGCAGGACAAGACAAGACAAGACAAGAGACGGGCAAAATTTATTAACTAACACTTAAACTAATTTCAGAGCTTGGTCTTTCGTTTTTTATTTCAACATAATAATGGCCAACAACACGCGATTGATTGAAACATAGATCTGTGATCCAGCTTGCGTTGATTTTATTTCAAATCGGCATGATTTGTAGTGTTAAACTTCTGAGATCAGCGGCCATGTAGATATATGGAGACCTGTACATTGCACAGTAGGGTTAATCTGTCAGCCCTACATTTTTGAGCTTAGACATTGCAGGAAGTTAATATTTTGTTGCTCTCTCAGGCCTCGAAGTCGATGTTTTTGAGCATACGCGCTGCGTGAAATGAAGATTTTGCTTGTTTTTAAGTGAAATCAAGAGCCTTGCCTCAGGCCTTAACGTGAAATCAACATTTTAACCTATTTTGACCTGAAGTCGAGGTTTTTGAGCTTACGCGCTGCGTGAAATGAAGATTTTTCCTCGTTTTTAAGTGAAATCAACAGCTTCGCCATCAGGCCTATACGTAAAATCAACATTCTAACCTATTTTGACCTGAAGTCGACGTTTTTGAGCTTACGCGCTGCGTGAAATGAAGATTTTGCTTGTTTTTAAGTGAAATCAAAAGCCTTGCCATCAGGCCTTAACATAAAATGAACAATCTAACTCATTTTGTGGAGGTTTTTGAGCTTACGCGCTGTGTGAAATAAACATTTCACTGTTGTCTAAGTAAAATCAGTCCTTAGCCCTAACCCTAAACAATAACCCTGAACGTTAACTCGGAACTGTAACCCTGAATGTTAACTCCAACCTCAACCCGTAACCCTAAGCAATAACCCTAACCCTGAGTGCTAGCCCTAACTCTAAGCACTAACCCTAACCCTGAGCGTTAACTCTAACCTCGACCCATAACTGCTAGCGCTAGCACTAACCTTAAGCAATAACCCTAAACCTAAACGCTGATGATGTGAAATCAAAATTTTAACTGTCTGTAAATGACCTGAAATCAACATTGTCTAAGCTTGCGCATTGCGTAAAATTGATATTTGGCTGTAATTTTTAGTTCACATGAAATCAAAATTTTAACGGTTTTTACCTGAAATCAACATTTTTTAATGTTGCACATTGCAAAAGATCAATATTTTGCAGGATTTGAAGTGAAACTACTGTCTTTGCAGTCACATGCTGACGTGACAACACATACTTGTTTTTTGCATACGTAATATTTCGAAAATGAAGAGCAAACCAGCGAAAAAAAATACAGGGTGATATTTTCCTATTTAATTGAAAACGGCATCCAAAATTTCAGGCACTTTTGCCGAAAAAAGAAAAACACCTAAGATCATCACTTAGCATGGTTTTGCACTCAGCCCTTCAATGAACTTTATACTGTATAAATTAATAAATCATTCATTAATTTATACAGTATAAAGTTCATATTATTCATTCAAAATATTCATTCAAAATATTCATTCAAAATATTATTCATTTAAAATATTTCCCCATTTTCTGATTGGTTAAAACCACATGCATAATTCACAATAACCAGCTGCTGTTGACCAAATTTTGAACCAATGACGTCAAAAGTGTAGCCCGCTGTAAATTATTGAACCATTGACCGAGAAAACCTGGGGACAAGGTTGTGAAGAAACTGAAGTCAGAAAGGCTGACTGTACAGTTGTGTTATATTTTATGAGCGGAAAAACAAAGAGCGAAATGGCGAAACTCCTTTAAGGAAGGTGAAATATTTTGAATGAATAATAAAGCAAATATTGAATTCAGCTTTCGTAGGATATGAAGAATTCTGCAGATCTCGGAGGGTGTTATCCACCTCGGCCTTCGGCCTCTGTGGATACCCTCCTTGATTCGCAGAATTCTTCATATCCTACTCAGCCTCATTCAATAATTGCTAAATATCCTTTTACATACAGGGTGTTTATCAAAGCATCTGTACTTTCAATCATTTTATTTAATGCACCACAAAAGAAAACAAAGGAAAAGAAAAGATTTTGCAGGACTGACATTTGGAAAATTAGTGCTACAGTACAATCACTTAGTTGAGTAATAATACTAAAATGCATTATGTTATTTACAATATTATTGATATGCAAACTGTTTGATGAATTGCTCCCAATGTGTGGCTTCATAGCTCAGTTGGTAGAGCATCGCACCGGTATCACGGAGGTCATGGGTTCAGATCCCGTTGAAGCCCTGGGTTTTTTTTTTTTTTCAGGCTTCTTCTTTCCAATTGCTTAAATTGGAAAATTTACTGCAAGGATCATACTTCACTTGCATCCTGATTACTATTGAATACTTTGAAATAGATGTAAGCACTAAACTTTTTTTCCTTGTTTAACCATAGTAAATTGCCAAACAAACTGAATGAAGGAAGAAGTGAACCTGCTAAGAAAGAAGAGCTGGCCAGACATTGTTCTTCATATACTGATCGTTCTTCAAATACTATGTAAAGAGGTAAATACATGTACGTATGATGTCATTGGAAAATTAAGTTGTATAATTTCTTCTTTTTTCTAAAGTTTAATATTCTTTAGCTTTGCCCAGTTTGTGCAATTTACATTGTGCACTGAACTATCATTATTGTAGGATAGATACAGCAGGAAAACAATTTATATCTATATATATGTTGTGGATCGATTTGTTTTTTAAGTCACAATGATTGCAACCTAGATTAATTTGTTTCAACCACAATTAAATTTTTCATATCAGTTTAATTTTTTTAATTTTTTTTTGGAGGGGGGCTGGGGTTATTAAAAAAATTACATGTACACCCCTACCCCCCTAAGTTTCTAACCTTACCTTACCCTGCCAGGATCTCATACATGTACCAACCTCCCAAACCCTAACTCTACCTTAACCACCCCCTCCCCGATTTGTTTTTATATTTGGCACTCACCTAAGGACTTACTAGATTTGAACACCAGACCTCCAACTTTTTACTCTGCCTTCATCTCCACTAGACCACACAAACAATCCTTGCTAATTTGCTTATATTTGTTGGTCTAATAAGTTATCGGACTCAGACTCACCTGTCCCCTTTGATACAAAATAAACTAGGTTGGAATCATTCTGACTTAAAGAACAAATTGACCTATAGTTTACAACGCGTAATTATTTAATGCTTCTTCACTGCAAGTGTTGCATTATCTTTGCTTTGCTAGTCAACATCGAAACATGCCACGGTGGTTCGTTGCTAGGGCCTCTCCTCCCGTTCCCTCCAAAACTAAGAGTTCAAGGCGGTAGACAGAAGTAGAATGCATCGAATGTATCGAGACTTGGCAGGCAAGTAGGTTGATTAATTATTACCTATTTATAGGTGTTTAAGAGAAAGGAGTATAAGTTTATTTATATATGACGTCCAAATTTGGCATCCGAAAGAAAATTCAGGAAAGAAGTAATAAAAATTCGATAATAGTTTTCTGCATAGAATTCTATGATTTCTGGTGAAAACCCCATCTCAATCGAACAAAAAGGGGCAAAGTTACAGGTAATTAAAGAAATTCAAATTTCCCACCACATGACCATATATGGTCAAACTCTAGGGGATTTAAACGCGAAAACAATGTATGTATTTGCAACGGAGAAAAGACAAATCTACATAAAATCAAAATTGTACTTTTTTTGATTTCGCATATGTGGTGCTATGACGCGTATTTCGTCACGAATTACGTCATCATGACGTCATAATGACATATTCATGACGAAGTATGCGTCATAGCACCACATATGCGAAATCAAAAAACTACAATTTTGATTTTATGTACATTTGTCTTTTCTCCGTTGCGAATACATTCATTGTTTTTGCGTTTAAACCCCTTTAATTTTGACCATATATGGTCATGTGGCGGGAAATTTGAATTTCTTTAATTACCTGTAACTCTATGCCGTTTTATCCGATCGAGATGGGGTTTTCACTGTAAATATTGCTTTTCTATGACAAAAATGCCTGTACAGTTTTGGACGCTGCTAAATTTTTCGTGTTGTTTCAAAAAATAAGTGTCGTTTACGTCATAATACTTTCAAGAAAAGTCAAAAATACCTTTCCAGTGGTAAAAGTATAAAGAAAATTTTCCTACAATTAAGATGTTCTTATGTCTTACTTCATTCAAAATATAAACTTCTCCTCTGCGAGCCAAAATTAAATTTAGGAACCTTCCGGGAGGTAAAGCCCTAGCAACAGACTATATGCTTGATGGGCCAAACGCCTAGGCAGGTGGGTAGTCACCTTGGGGGGGGGGGGGTTACTCCCATATATGGGTATGTGCCGCAGAATAGGCTCTGGGTTTTGAGCTTCTCGGCCCTTAAACAGGGTATCTTTTTTACCCTTTTGTTACTGGGTTCCTGGTGTGGTCCTCAGATAGGGTAGCTAAATTGTATTATATAATACTGGAGAGTGAAAGCGCCATCCTAAATGAATGTTTGTTCTTAAATTTGATGTAACCATTTCAGTATTAACAAAAGGATTGTGCAACAGCGGTTTAATAGCCTCTTTGGCAAAATTTTTGACAATGTTTATTTTCCCGTAAAGTGTGAGATCTCTTGATGACCAGATGACATTTTTCTAGAGCAAGCAATCTTTTTTTCAAAATTATCTTTTACAGATATTTCCAAGTCGCGGGTGAAGCAGACGCCAGTAGTATGGGAGGGACCACGGTTTCCTTTTTTTTGCTGTGCTATCGCTGTGGAATAAATTAACTTGATTTCAAATTGCTGTGGAATACATTAGGGGGAGTGATGTCATAAGCTATTGTCTTGTATTTGTAAATAAATTGCTGTGGAATATCTATTATGTTTTTATCTGCACTCTCAGCTTCGCTGGCGAGAGAGAATAAAATCTGAGCTAACTGCTCTTGTTTTCCGCTCCGTTAGTGACGCACTGAACTCCACTTTCAACCCTAGATTTGCATACAAACTCTCCAACGGAGAAACCCATGGGGCTAGCTCTACCATTGAAAAGACAACAATAGAAGTTCGGAGCGCTAATTAATTGTCAACACGCAACAATAAACATTTTTGAACAACACGTTTCTTGAATATTACTTTTATTAGCGAATACAAAATAATAATAATACACAGAAATGAACACACTAAAATTACAACTCAACAAAACTGTTTATGAGTAAAGTATCAGGAAATCAATTGTCTTCATTGTATTGCGAGTGTTTGTAAGGTGAGGTCCTGTGTAAATGTAAGGCGAGGTCCTGTGTAAACGTCGAGATTGTCTCCTCCTCCTCCTCTGCCTCCTCCTCCTCCTCCTCCGCCTCCTCTTCCTACTCCTCCTCAGCCTCCTCCGCCTCCTCCGCCTCCTCCTCCTCCTCCTCCTCAATTGTATTGTTTTCCCTCCTCC
>JAEMPF020014565.1:2316-12420 GCA_022496165.2 Catalaphyllia jardinei | reverse complement strand
CTGAATGTTCAAACAAATGAAAGCACACTGAGCGACTTTTCAACCGGATTAAAAGTGATTGTTCACGATCAAAAAACATTTGTCAACCCGAATAGTGGATTTAACATACACCCGGGTACTCATGCAACGGTTTCTCTCAGGTTAAGGGAGGTTAGTTAAACATACCTCTACTGCCGGCTTAAATGAATGGGATATACCGGCCGTTTTTGTATACAGGCACCTATGATCTCAGTCAGTTGAAAGAAATTAAGACGATATCCGATAGAAAATCGAGCAATTTCATATTTTATTGGACAAGAACCTTTTACCAGAATAACTGTAAGTATTTTACAGTCATTTGTGCATTTCCGAATGAGAAGCTATTAAAGACATAAATACTTGCCAGAAATACAAATAAGGTAATATCGAAAACAATTTCTTATAGTTCTCACACCAGAGATTTGTCCAAACACAAGTTAACTCTGATAATCAGTTTCATCAGTGCCTTCAAGTTCAAGTGCAATTTGGTGTTGTTAGAAATGACTTCTTAGGAGATATTTGAAAACGTCACACAGAAGTCTGAAGCATAAAATAAGGGCTTTAATTGTTTGCTTGTTACACGAAATCCTGGTGGAATCCTTTTTAATTAGTGTAATTTTTCAGTTAACAAGAAGAGTGGGGAAAGTGTTTGATTCTAATCTTACCGCGGCTTAAATAAATCTCAAATGTATCTGCATGAACAAGGCGAACAGGAATAATGATATTCCATATTCGAACTGTAGACCTGACTGAAGTAACGAAAGATTTAAGTGCTATAGGTTGCCTATAACTATTTACTCATTCAAAGTTCAGTTCAATCTGTTTCAGCACGAGAGACTCCCAGCACCTTTCGGAACAAACTGCAGAGCCAAGGACCAGTTGCCTGGATTAGATACTTACACGAAGGACGGGTGTATTTACCAATGTCTTACAAATCTGACGTCCGATCACTGTGGTTGCCGTATGCCTGGTTTTCCAGGTGAGACCTGAATTTGAGTTTTTGTGTGGCTCTTTCAAAAACAAAAACAAGGCCATATTTCACTATCTTTGGGTTTTTATGTACCTGTTCCTTCCTCTTCTAATTTCTCCTCTGATTCGGGATATTAGACACTCCTCGCTCACTCCCTCTTCAAATCGCTAAAAAAGAAAATAACTCAGTACGAGAAGCAGATCGTCAATGTATTTGAATTTTTATTTTAGAAATGTAGAGAATGCCTCACACTCAGCCCCCGCCAATCCTTCCCTCCTAAAGCAAAATGGTGCGAATAAATTCTAACAGGAATTATAGATGTAGAAAGAAAAAGCTATTATAAGTTCACATATGTATGGTTTATTTCGTACGTATATGTTCATGTAGATGTGCGGCAGTTCCCTGTGTGTTCTTCTTTACAAGACCCTGCGTGCATTGGAAGGGCTACAAGTAAGATCATTAATAACTTTTTATGCTTTGCTAGGATTTGCGAAAGAAACTTATGTTTGATTAGTACTCCGATGATATACGAAGCTTTGAATTTGTGGTCAGAACATTCTTGCTGATGTATGACGTCTTTTTTTTTGTGAAAATTAATTCTGAAACGTAAATATACTACAAACAAATTTCAAACCAACCCTGCAACTAGATTATATTAGTAGCTATGTATAACAGCTACGCGAATAGATGAAGAAAACGTCATTGAGCAACACTTCCGATTTTTAATCAGAATTGACTGAAGAGTCAGCAAAAAAGAAAATTAAAAAAAAACTCATTTAGGCCCCATTTATATGGTCTTGGGTACTTGAGACAACCCTTCCCCCGAGCTGCCCTGGCCAAGGTAACATTTAGTTTGTTTCTTTCCAAAATTCAACCAGCCGGTTTACATTAGGATCGCAAACCCGTCTCCGGGAACGGGACAACTCGGGTGGGTGAGTTGTCTCACCTCGGCAGGTAGGGTAACCCTGGCAAGCGGGACAACTTTTCTTCATATATAAACGCTTTGGTTCGCCTAACCGGCACACTCTCGTTATGCTTAGATTCAGGATTTAAAGCAGAAATTCGTATCTAAGAAGTAAAAATTAACTCGACAAAACCCACTGTGATCGAACGACTGAGGAAAACCCAAGGAAGTAGGGGTTTTCCTCAGTAGAGGTTTCAGGTAGGGATTCAGTAGGGGTTATGAATAATCATGCTGGATTAACTTTGACTCAGCCTACAGGAACCGCGTTTTCACATATAGACCCTATGCAAAAATAGCTGCCTTTATATTATTGTTTTCTTCGTATTTGAATTAGCCTCACTAACATCGTTTTTGAGACAAAAATTGTTAAGAATCAGTTATCCTGAACAAGGTTAGTGAGGCTTTTTTGAATAGGAACAAAAGAATAATTTTAAGGCAGCCATTTTTGCATAGAGTCTATAAACGCTCGATAAAGTTGCATCAGGGGAAGGGTTGTCTCGGGTACCCGAGACCATAAAACTGGGCCCTAAAACATTAAGCCGGATCAAAACAGTTCCCAACACTTTCCAAGATGGTTTCTTTAAGTCGTTTCGTATCAAGCTTTTGGTGAGGATTTTGGCTGGGCAACAATCAAGCTTGTTTTCCTTTTATGGCCTTATCTATTGTTTGACGGAAAGGGTTTCTATTGTTCGCAAGACAAAGGTTAGGAATGACCGACGCGTAGCAAACTCACCGAGCGCGAAATTCAAATATCTTCGGAGGCGATAAGTGTTAAATCCACAATCTTCGACGGTATTCAAATCGAAAGCACTCACTACAGAAATGCTTTCAAAGTGTAATTTACCGAAACCCGCAAAGTACTGTGTAAACGCGGTCAGGCCATATGAACGGGAACATCCGACGAATATTATTTCTGTGCCACTTCTCGAACATTATGACCGTGCCACTCAGAAATTCAGAGCTGAAAATAAACAGTTGAAAACTCAAACGACGACGCAGTTTCATTAATTCATGAAAGCGCGAGCAGGAGCCTTCGAATTGAGAGAGCAATTAAAACCTTGAAGTGAATTCAAACAGAAGTCAGTTCCAATTTTTGTAAGTCAGAAGCAAAACAAATTAAAAGCGCATATCGCACAACTAAAATAATGCTTCCCAAGCTCCTTGCAATTACCGAGCAGTCGCTTTCAGATAACTCCCAGCCACTTGCTCCCAAGAACACGAGCTAATGAAGAAATAAACCTGCACAAAGAACGCCACCACCCTGATTCTAAATTATTCTTTTTACTTAGGACCTGACTACGTCATCACCGAAAATCTGCCGACTGGATTCGACTTAACACGAGTGTTATTTTGCGACACCGAGTAGAAAAATCCCTACGGACCGACAACAATAGCTTCATTGTCTTAAAAAATCCAAACCATAACAATAGGCAAAGTTTGATACGTTAACCAATCTTTGTCAATTCATAATACAATCATAGTATCAGAAAACCACCCAATCATTGGTAAACACGGTATTATCGTTTTAATGACCCAATAGGTTACCATAGCAACAGTATAGCCTGCAACAGAATATTCCTAATTATAGCTTTAAGAGTGTATAATTTCAGGACAGCACGATCATTCTTTTATATAATCTATTTTAATTAGCAGTATAAGATAAAACGTTAGGTAAAGTTTTAAAAACTGAACCCCACATGAATAAAAAAAATATTTACTGTGATTGGCTGAGAGCAGAGGAATTTATCGTTAATTTTTAACTATTCTGTGCCGCATAAATCACACACCTGGAATATATCGCAAATATTACTAGGAGCTCAGTAAGTTTACTTTATGTAAAATTTTCAGTGGACGCCAACTTGACAGAGTGCCAATGCCACAACGCGTGCTCTGAACTTGAGTATGGGTCACGTGTTTCTTACGCCAAGTTTCCGCATTCTTCTCTAACTAAAGTAGTTCATCATCTCTATGGGACAGGCATCAGTAAAAGCTACATACAGTAAGTAGCATGATTTCAAAAAACAGTAAACGAAAAACTGCACTACTACTTTAATCTTGTTTGAAGCAAAACAAGAGGAATGGGGAGAGGGTTGTTCTGTTCATTAACCCTCAGACGTACAAGGGGGGGAGGGGGATGCAACCCCCCCTAAAAGGTTTTTTTTAAGATTTTGTCATGGGGATTTTCTCTGCACATCTCTCCATTTCAGTAGCTGTTAGTTTATCTTTAAGACACCTTTTCTGAAAATTTGGTGAAAATCGACCGGTAGATGCATGAGATATTAATTTCAATTTTTTTTAAAAGAGTAATATTGAATTCAATTTTTTGAGATATTGTAAGCTTTAAGGCTCTGTTCTTGGGCCTAAAACAGTTATAACGCAACATTAAGTTACATTAAGTCATATTTTACATGTTCAGCTGTTTAAAACTGTAATTGTGATTAAAACTTTTAATTTTGTCCAGAAAAAACAACTTTAGACCGAAAAAAGTGAAAAAAAAACAAGAAGTCCGCCATATTGGATGACATCATAATCCCCCATTGGTGCAATTTGCATATGTAACCCATAATATTAACCTAGTCGTGTAGACGACATAACAGGCTATCTATTGCTGGTATTACCTTTTTAAAGTATCTTAACCAAACGAAACCCCAAGGGAGGGGTTCCTACCACCCCCCTTGTACCACGGTGGGGGTATGAGTTTGCTTGTACGTCCGATGGCATGAGCTTATTACTAGGAGCCTGCAACTCTCATAATAAGCCAATGCAACGGCATTTTTACAGACCAGTATGTTTTTATATATTTTTCCCGCGAAAAAGTCTACATGAGCACGTTTCGATGAGGATAAAACAATGCGGCTTCACGTGAACATGTCGACATCATGCCGACATGTCAACATTAGTCCGTGCTTGTGATTGCAATTGGTCACTGACGTTCCTGTGGGGATATGAATTCGAGATAAATTCAAACTAAAAATAGATCGGTCTGTGAAAACGCCGTGACAGGAATATGGGATAGTTGCAAGCTCCTAGTGATGGGCTCCTGCCGAGGGTTAATTGTATAACGTTATGTGGGTTATTCATTCATGAAGCAGGTTTTAACGATAGCCTGTTTAGCAAATCTTGACAAAAGGTATTCTCAGTTGTAATTTATCTCTGACATAGATCCATTGTTAATTTCATTTTTATTATTATTTTTAATTTTTTTTCTGCTTTATTTATTATTTTCTCCTGCATTGTTGTCTCCTCACACCATGTACTGCAGAGAGAACTTCGTTTACCTTCAAGTAGGTTTTCAGCACTTGTCATACGAAAAGCGCCAAGATCTTCCCAGCTATGGAGCAGAAAGTCTTTTTGGTAAGTGAGCGATTAATTTTACCACAACTGCTACTAATCTCGCAATCTGATTTCTAATTTGCCGTGGTAAAAAGGAGTCGATATCACGCTGCTCGCGTCAATGTGTCGCGCAATGCCTTTTTCAGCTCCCGCTCTGAAGAAAAACATTTTCTTTGACGTTGATATTGTGCTAAAAAAACAAATCGAAATGTGGTTTATCGTGCTTTGTACTCTCACCGACAACGAGTACGTGTCATTATTCTTTCCTCAAACATGTTTTCGTATTGTTTCTGCACATTAAGCGAGTTTGCAAAAGTCTTAAAAAGGAAAGTCTGACGCGTACAAGCAGCTCATTTGCATATTTGCACTCGCAAATCCGAGCCGGTGTTTTCAATTGTCAAAACATAGATAATAATACATGGGCGCGTTGATATATGGAATTTATCTTCGAGTGTTCACATCGATATCGAACGAGTGAGCGCAGCGTCCATGTATTAT
Source organism: Catalaphyllia jardinei (assembly GCA_022496165.2). Lineage (NCBI taxonomy): Eukaryota > Metazoa > Cnidaria > Anthozoa > Scleractinia > Caryophylliidae > Catalaphyllia > Catalaphyllia jardinei. Next base: position 6,637 of record JAEMPF020014565.1, on the reverse strand, counting down.
TCTGTTTATTATATTAACATACTGATGACTGCGTTTTTGAGGATTTTCCTAAGATTTCCGACCATCTTCCGAAGATTTCCGAAGATTTTCCAAATTGTCCCGAAGACCATACGAACGTTTCCGAACGTTTTCCGAAAATTTCCGAAGATGTCCGAAGATTGCCGAAGAATTTTGAGGAACACTCGAAGATGTTTTGATGATACACCAACGAATTTAAGTACAATTTAAGGGACAAACCTAATGTCAGTGAAATCATCGATATCTTCACATGTGAGAATATCGTATTTTCACATGTGGAAATATATGGATTTTCTCAGTGGCAGAAATCCTAATGAAAAACTGGTGTTTATATAATATATAGAGGATATGTACACGGTGGCGAGAAGATGTGAATTTTATGTTCGGGTGGTGAGAACAATATCTCACAAGTGAGCGCAGTGAACGAGTGAGATATTGTTCTTGCCACGAGAACATAAATTTCATATCTTCGAGCTAACGTGTAATGTTCTTTTTATTATACAGACATACTGATGACTGCGTTTTTGATGATTTTCCGAAGATTTCCGACCACCTTCCGAAGATTTCCGAAGATTTTCCAAAATTGTTCCGAAGGCCAGACGAACGTTCCCAAACTTTTTAGGGGGAATTTCCGAAAATTTTTAAAGATGTCCGAAGATTGCCGAAGACTTTCGAAGAAGACCCGGAGATGTTTCGATGATACACCAACGAATTTAAGTACAATTTAAGAGACAAACTTGATATGAATGAAATCATCGATAAACGCATGTGTGAGATAATGGAAAATTAACCACTCGGGTTCCGGATGTAACTTTTATGAATTTTACGAGTGGTATATTTTCCAGTAAAACACTTGTGTCTATATAATAATTAACAATTATTCCATGAGCGCGCGTTGGATATGAGATGATAGATAGCCAACGAGGCGCGTAGCGCCGAGTTGGCTATAATCATTTCATATCCAACAAGCCCGAGTGGAATAAATGTTTTATTGAAAACGCCCCCAAAATATAGAAAACTAGACTACAATAGAATAAAAAGGCCCAAAAAATCACGTATACGCTCGCCATTTTAGTAGATCATGGTATATTGGCTCATATACGATGATGGCTAAGCTAATGAAAACTCTCGAATTGCATTATCCATTAGTTTTTAATAAAAAGATTTATTTTTCGTTGCGGACTCACTCGGCTGCGCCTCGTGAGTCCACAATATTTTGACCCCTGTGATGGCGTGTATCGTTGTCGATAAGAGCACACCCCACGCTAAACCACATTCGATTTGTTAAATAGATCTGCGTAAAAAGCAATGTTTGATTTAACGACCATTTAGAGGCTAAGTTGTCAAGTCCAAACCAGTGGTATAAGTTAAGTCTTTAAGCAGAAAAGAGCTTAAAATATACTCTTTTCATAAACTGTTGCTAATTATAATTCTTTTGTAGGTATAAAAATTACCCTGAGTTACTTTTTTCACGGGTTAGACCTCGAAAATTTTCTATCCTTAAACGACATCAGTGGGGCTAGTTTTAGTGCATAAATATAATTTTAACTTGGACAGCCATTTATGAAAATGTTTATATACTACATGTAAAGAAATGTTTGATATCGTAAATGTAACATGATCTTGCATCTAAATTCGTACTTAGGCCCCGTCCACACTAAGCCTGAGGAATCTGAAAACGAAGGGTTTGCTCTTAAAAGGTATTAAATGTTTCCCGTTCACATCATGCCAGGGAAATTAAAAAAAAACAACGATCACCGGTAACAGTGGATTTGTGTTTGAGGAAACTCTTTCAGAGAAATCAAATTATTATCGCAATGTCATCGTTTTCGAAAAACTCCGTTTTCAAAATGTTCTCGGTCCTCACGAAATCCAAAAGCCTGTGTTTTAAAATTCCTCCGGTTTTCTGAGCATTTTTGAAAAGCTCTGCTTTTGTTGGACGGATTAGGTCGGAAGGTGGGCCTTACCTTAGAAACAAAGCTGCGCTTTCAAATTTCTCTGCCTCCTCCCGGGGGGCCCCCCCCCCCCGATGACTGCTGGACAGGGCCGAGATTAGTGATTGTATCTAGGCTAATATAACGTCTGCAATTTGTCAAAGGTGAGCTCGGTGGCAACATGGGCTTGCTCCTTGGATGCAGTATACTGACGCTCTTCGAGTTCATTGACTTCCTGTGGCACGTTGTGATGTCAAAGATACAGAAGCGTTCCAGAGATGATGACACTGAACCTAACAACGGCCATTATTAAACAATTCTGATGTCATCTTAAGGCACTAGATTTCTGACAGCCCAGCACGGATCGATATTGGTTTCTCTTGCTTTGAAATTCCGCTAAGAAAGATACAGATGCTTTTAGACTAAGGGATTTTGGTGTCACTTACAACGTAAACAAATGATTAAGAAGCGCTTAAACATCAAAGAAGCAAGGAAGGAGGCTATGATTTATGTTGAACGTTCTTGACCTTAAAAATATATTGTTTTATACTCTTTGACTATGCATCGACAACATAATCGCAAAGCTTCTATTGGCTAGTTGTACGAGTACCAACCTTTTGTCATTTGCCAGGTTTTGTGCAGGTCCAATTTACAAAATCTCATCTCAACTCATCCTTCATCGTGCAACCGCAGGACACACTTTTGTTAAAATACGTCTGCATGTAGTACGATAGAATTAACATGTGCAAGTTATTGTAAATCATTTTCTTTTCTACGTTTTAATAAATGTGTATAAACCTAGCTGTAATGATAATTTTGCAGCTTTCATCCATCTTAACAACTGGTGTCGATCATTTTCTTCCCTCTGACATAATAGATAGCATACAGCATACAGCTACATCTTCAACTATAATAGGTTTTCGCATTTTGATTGGCCCTCACCTGTAGCTGGAGGAACTGCTAAGGTTTTTAAAGTCTTCCATTATATAAAAGAAGGTTATTCCAATTTCTGTAGCATGCATGAAGCGACTTGAGGTATTTCTACTCTCCCCTGGATGGAATGCTTGTCCATCGAAGGATAACCCATTTATTCGCCTAAGTATGTGAAAAGGTTCACTGTGAGATTTAAAATGCCTTGCCCAAAAACCCCACACAGTGGCCTCTGTCAGGGCTCGAACCCAGGTCACCCGCAGTGAGGCAGCGTGACCAAGTGGTTAGAGAGCCGGATTGGGAACCCGGAGGTCGCGGGTTCAAATCCCGTTGTGACCGCTACCTGATGTTGTTCTCGGTAGCCCCGAATTCAACTTATCGGCTACGTTCGTAAATAGCCAACTGGTCTGCCTCACGCCAGTTGGGACTCTTAGTTATGTTTAGTTTGAATATTTATTTATCTTTGTTTGTTATGTTGGTCCTGGAAAGCCCCAATGAGGAGTGGCCAATTAGACATACGGATACAAGTCGAGCGCACTAACCACGAGGCAACCGCGGCTCCACAATAATATTAGAGACCTTTAGCATCAGGCAAACCGCAAACCGCAGACCCCAGTTAAGCGTTTGCAGTTTCGCGTTGCCAAGATTTCAAGCTTTAGTAAGGCGTTCAGTTCAGTTACGTTCCTTTTTATTTAGCCAAAATATAATACAATACAAGGAAGAAACCAGAAGAAACCAGAAGGCTTTATGAAGCCTGGGCTTCCCAGTCTCAAAGAAATCAGCAAAATAAAATGAAATTCGCGGAGTGATACGTTAAAAATAGGAACTAAACAGAGAATGAGTTAAGTTATGAATTCAGTAAGAAGATAGACAAAAAAATTTAACTCTTGATTCGAACAGAATGCTTTCCTTTGTTGAATACGGCAGAAAAGAATATAAAATCGATTTGAACTACGCGTTCATTGTTTACGGCCGCCATGTTGTTTTCATCAAGTGGAAGTGTATCACTTTAATCGCCCAAAAATCAGCAATAATTCATTATTTCGAGATCAAAAATCCAACAAACACATCGCAAACAGATATAAAAAGCTAGTTAATACCTTTAAACGCGAGGCTGTACAATTTTTGTGGCAAAAAACCTTGCCGTAAATCACTTACCGTTAGAAGCCCCACAGGCGGCCCAAGCGCGAGATTAGAGGAATAATTTATGTAAATTAAACGTACGCGAACGTGACTCTTGCCTTCGAGCGGTGTTGCGTTACAAAGATGCGATTTACAAGAATTTGTATGGGAACTTTACGGGTTTGCTTTAAATACCTAACATCTAACGTTCTGTAAATAAAACTAACTTGCCTTGCCTTTCTCTCGTATTCTTTGTTGTTTCACGGTGTTTGAGGCTATTTTGAAGCGTTTCCAGTGAGTTAGCGCTGCTGGTGGTG
>JAEMPF020014563.1:5000-12426 GCA_022496165.2 Catalaphyllia jardinei | reverse complement strand
AAGAATGGGAACCGCAATGGGTAATTTTCAAATTGAATGCTATCTGTGCATGTTTAGCCTGAGAAAGTTTTTAGACAGGCGCACTGAACAGATTACACAGCTGTGACATTCAAAGGTAAAATATGAATACACTTTTTACAAGGGTTCATCCCCACCGTCGCCGTCATCATTGCTGAAACTCCCTATTTAGTTTGTAGACGACTTGCCTTATCACTTGACTGTCATGAAAATGACAATAGTTTATTGCCCAAAAGGAAAATCTACTTGTCCCAGACGACCAAACAGCACTTTTTTTGAGCCCTGATTGGAGTTTTGTATTTTAGCACTATATACAGTAAGTGTTATCATTATAATTGGTGTTATTATTATTATTATTATTATTATTATTATTAATTTTTTATTATATGGCTCTGTCTTGCAAGGACTGGGAACTACCAAATTCACGAATATGATTGGCTTTAATGGATATTGACCACAGATATTGGCATCTGGACCGGCAATACTGGAAATGAAAAAAATTGCTAACTAAAATGCAAAATCATGGACTGTTTTCATCTACCAATATTTATTTCTGTAAGAGTAAAAAAGATGATGAGAAAAAAAGTAAAGAGGACGAGCAAACTTTGTAAGAATTAAATTCGGCTCATCACCCTTTGCAAGCAAAATGTCAGTTTGTACAAGCCAGATACATCAAACAAATTAAATAGTTCTTGTTTTTGCCATATAATAAACATCTTATTAACCGAGCTAAGTCGATCTGTATGGGAGAATCTGGGTCATGTGTACAGACCTCACTGCGTTCGGTCTGTACATTTGACCTCGGTCAAGATTCTCCCATACAGACCTCCTGCTCGGTTAATAGTAGCTAAGTATACTAGAACCACCATTTGATATCCATCAGCAACTGGACTGGAAAGGATAAGAGGCCTATATTGGCAGAGGTGTGAAATGATGTTGCCTTTTTACCGCTAATTCTGATTATTTAAGTAAATTTTACTTTAATCTTAGGCACAAGAGCAACAAGGGCAGCCACCACCTCAACATGCACCTCCGGCTGCCGCAGCTACTTCTGCTGCTGGAGCGGCAGCAACAGCAAGTGTGGCAAGTAGCACACCGACAGTGAATGGGTCTACATCATCAAATCCATCTCCACAGCAGCCTTCTCCAGGACAAATCAAAACAACCACCCCTACTCCTGCCCCCATGCCGACGCCATCCACAGCTCCATTAGCTGCTGCAGCTGTACCATCCAGTGTTGTTACTCCTCCCATTAAGAATGGAACTGTGGTAACTACAACACAGCAATTGCCATCACCAGGGCAACCAACACAAAATAATGCAGCTACACCTGTTCTTAAACCTCCACCGTCAGTGGCACGTCCCCGTCCACAGCCTTTCAATCCCTCACCATTCACTCGTCACATGTCTCTAAGGTATCGCTCAAATCCCCTGTCTTTTATGCCCCTCCGTGGATCAGACACAACTGGATATGAAACACTCGCAGAAGAACCGGCTGTTCCTCAGTTACCCCCGGCAATTGATGCCCTGATGCTGCAGAATAATAACCCAGCGCCATCATCCAGCTCCTTTGGAGCACCCGTGTCTCAGCCAACTGCTACACAAAATGGGACTCCAAATCAGCCAAACACTGTGTATAATGGGTTGAATGCAAATTCGTCATCGCACATGCAAGCGCCCAACACTTTGCTGAGCCTCAGTAGAGGGGGAAATGTACCTAATGCAGCACCAGCAGCACAACTATTTCCAGGTCCGTCGGCAACTACCCAAGTCAATGGAGTAACCTCTTGGGGTGCCTCCACCCAACAACAGCATCGGAAGCCACTTTCAGATGCTGAAATGTGGCTGGCATCTGCCTCGGTGGATCCCACACAGCCAGGCAAGATGGTGCAACCAAACCAGGGCTTGCTTACTACTGTAAATCCATTTACGGAAACTGTGTCTCAGATTGATGCTCTTTCAAATGCATGGACGCACGATATGAAGGCAACTCTGCCAAGCTCACAATCCCAAGGCAACACATCTTGGTCCTCATCATCGTGGGCGTCAACCTCTTCACGCCAGACAAATGGAGCAGATGAGTTTTCTTTGTTTGCATCAAGGGAAACAAGCCCTCCACCTCGAGTACCACTCACTAAGAAAGATTCCAACCCATTCAGCCCACAAAGAGAAGATCAAGTGTTTTGGGTTTGATAACTGAAACCGTGAGCAGGCAATTTTAACTGTAGACGTGTTTTTAACAGGATTTCTTACATAGATTTTAAGATGAAAATGGTTTTTATCCCTGTGTAAGACCTAAGGGACTTAGCTACCTGACTGGAAAAATGGCATTCTGTTGGTTTATATTTTTATTTCAATTATTTAGCAAAAATCCATACGTGTAAGTCAGGCAATGAACCTTCCTCAGACTACAGTATTCTTCAGTCTTGAGGGGATTCTGCTCAAAATGAAAAACAAAGATAATAATAATTGCTTGATGGTAGATGTATACAGTTTATGCGTAGGTAGGTGTAGAAATGATTAAGGAAAGATTTCTTTCTTGGGGAAGGGATGGGAGATAGTTTTGGTTGGTTATTAAGGTATTAATTCACTCCATGCTGACCTCAACTTTCATGCAAACTGATCTCTTGTGATGGGTTTGATTCTTCCTTGCTAAAGATGTCCGAGATTTGACTCGCAAGTTCTTTTTTGATGGCATACAGCTTTACCTAATTGTAAGTAAGTAATACAAGGGTTTATGTTGAACTTCATGCCTGTTATTAGTAGAAAACTTGTAAGAGCTGGTAAAATAGATCAGAGTCTGTATAGATAAACTTGCTTACCAAAACTATGCTAAACTAACTGGTCTTTTTTTCCAAAATTCATTAGCTTTCAGAATTTTACCGTGCATTCATGCCTTTTTAATGTAGTGATGCCATGGTTTGTCAGGTGTTTTTGCGGTAACAATATCTGTTGTAATATTGTTTGAAATACCAATAACATTTTAATTATGCTTTGCACACAATAAGAAACTTACATATATAGATTAATTGCCATTCCTTATGCTTGGAGAATTTTGCATGAAACACTTTCATGTGGCAAAATTGTCTCAGTTGTTCATACATCTCTCATTAGCTTATTACTGACACAAAATGAATTTTAAATAGTCTTCCATTGTCACCATGAGCTTTAAATAGTCTTCCATTGTCATCACAAGAGGTATTTTACAAAGTGCACTAATATTGTACAAATATTTTAATGTTTTCATCACCAAATAATAATAATAATAATTATACCATTGTAATATTTTATTGTGAGTGCAACCCAGTGGCTAACTGAAATTGGCAAACTTGAAATCTGTTTTGCTATGGAGCAGCTTTTTAATTTATCCAAGGAAGCCCCTTGGAATACATACACACTGTATATTATTGCTGAAGTGTATATAGTAAACTGTGGATAAATTTAATTGATAATTAGTAAAACAAAATCATGTTATTTTAAACGGTTAACAGATCAGTGACTGGGTTATGCGAAAACTGTAAGATAAATACTTGCTTGTGGTTGCTGAGAACTTGATTGTCAGCTTGTGCTTTCCTCCTTGCTAGCTGACATCACAGAAGAACTGCAGCCACGCAGTTTGATTGATTATTATTGTGTGGCCAAGTAATGAACAATATTAAAATTACAAATTCCTCTGAATAGTGCACTTGATAAAAGCAAGCAGCACAAAATCCTAGAAACGAGCCATATTTTAATTAAAAACAGACTGAAGATTGATTTTTGTCAAAATACAGTTTTTCCAAGCAGGTGTTTTTAACATTTTTTCCAAGCAGGTGTTTTTAACATTTTTGTCATGAAGCTTTGTTCTTACTCTCATACAGTTGAACCCTGCTAATTCAAACTCTTGAAGGAAGCAAAAAAAAGTTCGAAATGGCAGGAGTTTGAAATAGCTGATAATTAAGCACTGAAGGCAAATCCAGAGATAACATTTTTGAGTTTGAAATAACACGAAACTCAAAATAACTTGGTTTGAATATGTGGAGTGTAACTGCATTTGTGAGTAAGGATGACCCAGGCCTTGAAATATTTTAGGTAGTCAATTGTCTTTATAACGAGCCTACTCGAGTATACACAAGTAATTATTTTGATTTGCAATGGTCACTTAATGAGAGGCTAAGGGGAGATCGATCAATTGTGCTTTCCAGGAAATTCAAATAATGTTAAGGTCAGCCATTTGTCTGGAAACACTGTTTTCAAACATTACTAACAGCTACCATGAATTGATTTGAGAGTAAATTGTTAATTCCCATCTTAAACTTCTTGTGCCAGGCAGGAATAAAGAGAAGCAATCCAATTGCAAACTTCATTACGGTAAAGTTGTAATAGTAATGTTAATATATTGTTTTTGAAGGCCATCATCTTGAAAAAGTTTGTTATCGATTTTAGGACTTCAAAGTATTGCATTTTTATCCTTCTTACAAGTATTGTATGCAGAATACAGACTAAGCGATAGAAAACCTGTCTAGTTAATTGAGGAACCATGGCCAGGTTTATACAAGCATGCATTTTTTTTTTGTTAAATAGTATAATATTTTCCTTTTACCTTGTTTTAGTAAGCCTCTAAACTGGTAGATTCCAAATTCAGTACAAAAATGGTGGAGTATCAGTTGTTTTGCACCTTTTGAAATATTGAATGTTTTAAATTCAAAATTACTCAGCGCAGGTACCCAAACATTTCTCTTTGACAGTTATGGGTTTCTTGGTCATTGAAAAATCTTGGGAGACAGGCAAAATCTTTCTGAATTAAGGACAGCTTGTGAACACAGATTTATGTCCATTGCTTGTTGCCACTTGCTCAATTTTGCTAACAACTCTGGTGGCACAACATGATGTGAAAGTGCCTGCCCATGTGTTTTTAAAGGTCTTTAATTTGTCTGCAAATCTAATGAATAAGGAGTATTGTGTAATATTATGTAATTATATTGCTCAAGGGGCATTTTAGCACGTAAATTTTAATTCATTGCTTTGTGTGTTGTAGTAAGCTGACTGTATGGTTGAATAATACAAAATCATTTTTAGTTTTAATTTAGTTGGAGGACACGTGTATATGATTTGGGTAATATAGCATAGGTTACTGCATCGTACAATAACAGGGAAGTGCTACCAGCAGAAAAGTAAAATACTTTAAATCCACGCGTACTTAAAGTTGGACTTGAACTTGTGTGTACACGGAGTAAACTGCCAAACAATGCCTACACTGATCAATTCACTTACAAAAGTCCTTTCTTTTGTAAATGCCCCAGGTGGATAAATCACCTGCCTAAATAAACATCCCCTCGAAAGCACAAATCAAGTTTTGTATTGTTTTTTTTTTTGCTTCCATCTAAAGAAAAAAAAGGATTTCTACAGAGAAACGCCCATGTTCTCTGATTTGGAAGAACAAAGCTTAGAGGCCCTTCGGAATAGCTTTCTTAAAATGTCACCTCTCAAAAGTCATTAATAATTCATCAAGTTAAAACAAACAAAATCACAACTCGCAACCGTGACAGAGGTTTGGATCAATTTTGACGATTTTTCTTCCCGTGAACTCCCTAATTTTTGTTCGATTGAGAAGACACATCAAACACTCGAGACAGTGTTTCATGGCTGTAAAAACCCCTCGAATTTCGTCAAAAATATTTACCGCTGCGTGTCATGTTTTGACCTCTCGACTCTTCTCGGTGTTGGATACCCCGATGGGGCACCGTCTCTGGAGTTTGATATACATGGGCAATTATATTTAACAATTATTCCATGAGCGCGCGTTGGATATTGGCTCATATACCATGATGACTTAGCCAATAAAAACTGTCGAATTGCATTATCCAATGATCCAGTTTGTAATAATTGCATTTATTATTCATTCAAAATATTTCCCCTTTTCTGATTGGCTAAAACCACACGGGTAATTCACCATAGCCAGCTGCTGTTGACCAAATATTGAACCCATGACGTCAAAAGTACAGCCCGCTGCAAATTATTGAATTGATGACGTCAAAGTGACGTCAAAAGTGCAGCCTGCTGTAGATTATTGAACCGTTGACCGAGAAAACCTGGGGATAAGGTTGTGTTACTTTTGGTGAGCGGAAAAACAGAGCGAAATGGCAAAACTCTTTTAAGGAAGGGAAAATATTTTGAATGAATAATAAAGCAATTATTGAATTCGGCTTTCGTAGGATATGGAGAATTCTGTAGATCTTGGAGGGTGATATCCATCTCTGCCTTCGGCCTCTGTGAATAACACCTTCCTTGATCTGCAGAATTCTTCATATCCTACTCAGCCTCATTCAATAATTGCCAAATATTATACAACCAGAGGGAGGGCGGTTTATTTAACAGAGGGCAGGTCAAAGAGCCAGAGAGAAGATCAACCGGCCTATCTTTTCGGGAATGAGGCCAGCCAGGTACAGCATCTTGGAGAGCTAGTGAACTTTCCCATCCTCTGCTCTACAGGAATGCGAAAACTGTTCTGTTATGTTCTTCCCCGTTCTGGGAGGCAAGCCTACTCCTGTGAGCTTTCTTCGCATTCTAGCAAAACTCTCGCTCCAATTTGCTCGAGGTCAGATCTTCCTAGGTAATATATTGCTGGTTTTCAGTGTCACGCCATATCAAGATAAAAATAAAAACCGTTCAATAGATAAAGTCCAGAATCTGTAGAATGAGAGAAAGTAAATATGCAAAGACTCTCGCCAAGATTCAGATCACAGCAATTTTTCTTTAGCGAGATATGCGGAGAAATGTTTTACCCAAATTTACAGAGGTTTGTATGGAGACGCCATGCTGGTGCCCATCTACATGGGCACCAACATGGCGGCCGGAAATCAACAAAAACATCTGTCACTGAGTTTTGCTGCAAAAGCGTCAGGTTATCTCTCGAGGAACTCAAAAACATTAAAATAATACTTTTTCTGATACATGAACTGTTCAGATAGCCTAATTCCCCGAAATAAGTAACTTTTTTAGCCAACATTACAGCTCTTTCGGCCGTAATGTAAATGCCGCGTCACGCAAAAGCTTAGAAATTCAAGCGTGGTCTATCACAAAACCAAGAGCCCATTCGGAGCGAAAATTTGTATGAACTTATACATCATGAAAGTTAAATCTTAGGAGGATCAATAGTTTTGTAGTTTGAATTTTAGTGACGTCATGTGAAAACCCCCAATAGATTAAGGCCAGCCTAAAAGCGTAGCTCCTTGGCTGGATTGTTCAGTGCCCGATTTAGCTAACCCAAGAAAAGGTAGAATTTTGATTTGAGTTATGTAACTTTGCGGTGAGGTTTTCTGCATATTGTTTTTGTTCTTGTTTTAAGTTTTATAATCAACCATATACACGAAACAAAGCAGCAAAAAACATTTGTATAAAAGAGAAAGTTATAATTCGAATACATTTT